>JAUMHP010000052.1:7583704-7622359 GCA_032361065.1 Enteromius trimaculatus | reverse complement strand
ATTCTAGGCCAAAATCTGTAGTTTTCAATCGTGTCCACTGACAGCCGACAAATTACCATTAAAAAAATCTAATTGAATCTGATGTCCTTATTAATGCAAAAACACACATCATCTTCATGTTTCTATTCATGACCTAAATTAATCTAGCAACTGCTTTTGTTTGTCCAACAGTCTGGCATTAATGACAGCTGATCGTAAAAGTGTGCACCTTGCTTTACTTTCTGATTCAAATTCATGACTTCACACATCCACTAAATCCTGTTCCTTTGGCCAAGTTGGTAAAAAGTTGTCGTTTACCCGTATGTACTGCAGCCAGTGTGTGGCATCTATAGCCGAATGCCAGTGTGGATCATCAATGGTAGGGTAGACCACCTCCTTCAGCTTACGCAGAGACTCTCTCATAACATGAATGTTAGGAATCTCCAGGAAATTCAGGTCCATGTTAGGATAGAAATTATCATTCTCATAACCTCCATCCTTAGCCTGAGGCGTGAAACAGCAGAACACAGTTAGAGAAGATTCTTGGCTTCTATTTCCTGACAGGATCTTCAGATGTACATTAGCACAGATGGCTACTCAATAATTCAAAACTACATGCGGAAAAAATAATGTGGGTGTGTGCGTTTAAAGTGGCATACAAGAAAGTTTCCTATATCACCCCCAAAAATATTGAGCAGCATGTTATTTGCATGTACAGCGACACTGATGAACTAAACTGAAAAACATGCATCAAGGAAACCGCTATTACCTTGTGATTCTCCGCTACAATGTTCTGTCGAGCATCAAATATGGTGAGTTTATGGGACTGTGCATTGGCATCCATGATGGTCTGAAGGTAATGCTCATCCTCCTTACACCGGCGGTCTGTCGGGCCCACCATGGGCTGACTACAGCGGACTATAGTGGCCTGAGTTTCTGGGTGGATCCATGAGAGGACCTGAAGGAGAAAATGAGGCACAGATTTTCATTTTTCATCATTTTTAATATATGTGAATAACATCCAGTATTGTTTACTTAATTTATATTTTCATTTAATTTTTTTTTTTTCTGACGAGGGCTTGTGTTTTCAAAAAGCATTGAAACCAATAGAGCTACGATCAACTTAGGCTCAACATGCTTTTGGGAAACGCAGCCCAATTCAATAATTCATTACTGATAAAATTTCAATGCTATTTAGTATCAAACAGCATTTGAAATAATCAGTGCCTGGGCAAAAATGCCACAAAAGTGAAGAAAAATACCCTAAATGTGATCATAGAGCCTTCAGCAGCAACTGACGTTCATTACCATCCAAAGGTTTGATGTTTGTAGGTTTTTTCAAATATTTTTAAAAGAATAGTTACTATGTGCACTAAAGCTGCATTTAGATAATCAAAATTACAACATTATTTGAAATATTACTACTTCATATTTTTTTTTAGGAACTTTAAAACATAATTTGTTCCTGTGATATAAGCAGAATTCTGAGCAGCCATTACTCTAGTCACATCATCCTTCAGAAATCGTTTTTATATGCTGATTTGGTGCGCAAGAATTTTTTTTATTACTATCCGTGTTGCAATATTAATATTTTTTGTGGAAACTGTGATACATTTTTTTTTAGAATTCTTTAATGAATACAAAGTTAAAAAGGACAGCACATATCTTTTTGATTTTAAGGCAATTTCTTGAAGTACCGATTTCTTCAAAACACCTTTTGAATGGTAGTGTTTGCATTTACTTTCTCTAAGGAGTATGCAGTTGAATGTGTGAAATGCAGACAACCCTAGATTGCAGTGTGTAAAATGAAAAAAAAAAAGTGAAAATTTGTAGATTTGTAAAGTAAGGTTGCACAGACACATGCTCACTTACTGGTATACGATGTTTTACTCTGAAAGAGGCAACTCGTTTGATCTCATCCTCCTTGATACTGGTTGGGGTGACGAGAAGAGCAGGGTAAGTGTCACACACTTCATAATTACTGTTGATCTTACTGATGGTCCAGCTCTCGTTCGGCAAACCCTGCAGACAGTGTGGAAACATGAAAAAAGAGAAGAGAGAACTATATAAAGGCTGAATGAAGCTGTATTATTCTCATTTTATGTGCTCTCTGTCAGACTATTCTTTTTCAGTGAAGTGCACGTCTCACCATTCTTTTATATTCTGCCACCGGATCATAAACCTTCCATCCATCCTCTGGATACTTCTCTTTGTATTGGAAGGCGAACAGGGACTGGAAAAGAAAAGGAACAAATGGATTGTGGAGACATGAACCAGCTGTACTCAGTTTCATTGGCCAATCTCTGCTCTGACATACCAGCTCATTGGACAGGGGGAAGGCATACTTGGTCAACACCTCCAAAATCTCCAGGTTACTCTGTTCTTCCTTTTTATAAGCAAACCTCGGACTCCTCATATCCTATTGAGACAAACAACAAATCATTGGTATTGACAAATTGCAGTGTCTGAGGCAGAAATCAAACCAAATAGGATCAGATCCATTTTCCTTTCGATAAGATTAAAATTTAATTATTTAGATATTAAGTGTTTTAAATTTATAATGTTCTTTAGGGAACACTTTAGTATAGGGACCAGTTCTCATTATTAAAGGAACAGTTCACCCCAAAATAAAAATTCTGTCATTTATTACTCACCCTCATGTTGTTTCATCTTCCAAACACAAATGAAAATATTTTTAATTAAATGTGAGCGTTCTCTGATTTTCCATAAACAGCACCGGGACTGTAAACATCGGTAAAACAGTCCATGTGACATCAGTGGCTCAATGTCACTTTTGCAAAGCTTTTGCAAACCCCTGATGTCACTTTGGACTATTTTACCGATGTCCCTGCTACGTTTCTAGACCTGGGAACATTGCAGTTGTGTCTATGGAGGATCTAACAGCTCTCAGACTTATTAAAACAATATCTTCATTTGTTTTCCGAAGATGAACAAAGGTCTTACAGGTTTCACAATGATACGAGGGTGAGTAATTAATGACAGAATTTTCTGTAAGTAACCTTTTCCCTAAAATACTGATGTAGTTATTTTATTTTATTTATTTCAACATGAAAAAAAATTAAATATAATTTACACATATTATATATATATATATATATATATATATATGAAATAACCCCCATATATTGCGTACATGAAACACACCATAGCAGATCTATACAGTTGGAGAGCTTCTGAAGTGCACTGCAAATCAAATATGTAAACGTTGAGCAGCAAGTTCATTGGCTGTAATATATCAGATTGAGTTCAAACCTATTGGCCTGCATCATCTAGAGCTTCATGACAGAACTTTGGACTCAAGATATAACAGAAAAAGCTCTATTCAAATAAATGCTGTTTCTTATAACATCTTATTTAAAGAATCCTGAAAGAAATGTATCATGGTTTCCACAAAACCTTTTAATTGCTTTAAACACTGATAACAATAATAAATGTTTTTTTTTTTTTGTGAGAACATTTAAGTGAGAATTGTATTCATTTATTGTACCAATTTATTTGTAGCCATTTGTAGGCCTAATACTGAATACTGGAAGAAATTGAATAAACAAGTTGAACCAGTGGAGCTGATTATGATTATTTCCAGACAGAGATGCACTGCCCTTGAATCAGCTAAGACAATAATCACCATTATAGACAGAGTCCGACTCCAAACAATGAAACTGAGCTCTGCTTTGTGGGTGGATGTTTCCTACAGGTGGAACATACAAGTACGTGGGTGGATGTTAGTGAATCTAACCTTACAGACGATCTCCATGCCACTAGTATTCTCCCCAAGACTCTGTACACTGATAGTCTCCAACCTGCTGATGGCACCCAGGTTCACATCCAATATGAAAAGAACATCCTGCAGAGATGGATGGAACAAGATATTATTTGGGCATATAACACATTATCGAGACACTTTACTGATTTTGACAAAGAAAGAGAATCAAAAATGAATTATTTCTCCATACCCGTTCTAGACTGACAAAGTAGAGTTTGTAGTCTGTGACTGTGAGTGTGCCGGTCACAGCTCCAGTGAAAGGACAGATATACATCACATCTTTAACTGCCGAGACAGAAAATAACATCTTAACAGACACCAAACAAACAGAAACAGGAAATGAGTCCACATGAATGATCCAAAATATACCAGTGGCTTTGATCGTCTCTCCAGCGAACAATGGGACTTCATCCATGCGGGGGGCCTGCCTTCGTGCATCCTTGAAAACCTGCTACAAAGTAAAGTTATTTTATTCTGCTAATATCTTCATACAGTATTTGTTTAAAAGGAATATTTTTATGCATTTCTATCAGTTTTTTTTTTTTAAGTTAAAATAAACAGTATTTTCACTGCATTGTTACAAAAATGTAATGCATCCTTGCTGATTAAATGTTTTGTTATACAAAAGAAAACATTTTTACTGACCTCAAACTTTTTTATATACAAAAAGTAGTGTTTTCTCATAATAAGTTAGCTGCTATTATAAAGTCTGGGCTGACTTAAGGGCTTAACAAAGATCTTGACAGCAGTAAAATAACTGAGTGAGTGGAGGAAGAAGAAGATAGACGGAGAAGAAGAAGGTTAGAGCAAGCAGGTAGTGTTGAAGCGAGAGAAACTTGCCGTAGCGTGAGATGGCAGTTCATAGTCACTGTCAAACTGACAGCCATCTTCACCAGAGTCCTGAGACTGAGCACCAGATGCAGAAGAAACACAGATCATGTGACGGAAGGAAAGATAGAAAGAAGGAAAGAAAAGAGTTTGGTAAAAAGTTCTGTGATTTTAGTGTCTGTTTTGGAAAGAGAACAATGAGGACAATGCAACAAAGATGTTAGCTGCTCTTTAGGGTTGATAGGTCATATCCTCACACAGAGAGTGTGATTGAAGGAGGAAGAGAAAAAACACAGAAAACATACAGCTGTTCAGCCATCACTACTTCACTAGAAGATCTAGGTTAATGGCAACTAAATAATTCAAATGTGTTTGATGCTTCTGATGTGTTTTAATACAGATCTCAGATTCTGGATCTTCAGTCTTACCCTCAAGTTTGGCCTCCTGGATACCTGGAGATCACACATAGACATCAGACAAAAAAAAATTACAAACACACCTTCATGAACATGTAGGCACGCAGACCTAACACACGTTAGACTGAATCTTAGCTGAAATGTCAAGACATTTCCAAGTCATATTTTACCCCAAAATCAGAGAGAACAAAATGAAGCCTTTTTTTAGGACCATTAATAATTTGTACTACCCAATATAAATTTGAAATATCCAATGCTCATTGCATTATTTAATACTTTATATTATACTTTCTATTGTATTATTTAAACGGTAAAGAACAAAGTTAAGTGCACATACTATCTTTTAAAAATGTTAAGTAATTTGTTCAAAATTTACAAAAAAAACCCAACTTTTATTCACCAACAATACATTAAACATATTGACAAAAAGTGACAATAAGATAAAAAAGTTAAAAAAAAAAAAAAAAAGGTAATTCCAAAAGCTAATTCATTTTCTTTACTGTATTTTATGACTCTTCGATAAGCTTTGCTCCTGGGTTACATCTGGGTTGTATCCCAGACCAATGAACTGCAGATTTCTATGAGCAGCACAATTTACTAAAATGTGCATATAATATGGTTAAAAAAAGTAAAAAAATTTCTATTTAATTTCTCTAAAAACAGATCAAGAACTTGTATCTTAAAAACAGGCTTCGTTTTTATGTAGAGTATAGCTTTTTTCTTTTTGTTTGGAATTTGTGATCAAATTTGAAAATAAGACATTTCTTCATGAGATTCATCCTTAAAGACCTTTATAAAGCATACAGAAGGGCTTATGAAGACAAACACATAACACAAAGACAGTGTTCAAAATCCCATACTGAACACACAAAGGTAAAACAGACTATGTGTGCACAAACAGTGGTTATATATGTGTAGCATTGTGTACCATTCCTAATTTACAGCTCAAAGCAGTCCAAAGCATTGCCTGTTTTTAAAGCAAACGAACAAACACCGTACTTCCATCACCCTTACCCTTAAATCTATCTTCTTCCCAACCTGTTGATTGAAACACAATATCATAATGGCTCACTCTGAGGTAAAAAAAAAAACCCCAAAACAATTGGCCAAATTCGGCCACATTCATATTGAATACCATGTATCTAAGCTTAAATATAACATGTCATATTTCAACTCAAATCAAACTTTTGTTTGTTTATTCATTTGGTAAACATAATAGTATTAATTTGGGATCATGTACAGTCAGGACCCATTCTTGGGTCCTTATCACTCCACATGGGTTTATTTTGTGGTAACACCAACAGGCTATACACCATCACATATTTATTTTATACAATTAAGGTCTGAGAGTTTCACTAAGAGTGAAAAACACTCTCTAACCTTGCATTCATGGGTAATAGCTTCTGGAGGGACACCACTAGAGATCTGGCTGGAGATAGTGGCCGCTATCAGCTGTTTACACCACTCCACATGAGATCCAGTAGGACTGTGTGAGAAAAAAAGAAAACAACACACTCAAGCAAGTGCTTCAGTCAATGCATCTGCCATTAGCTGATATAATGCGAAACTGCAAGCGCCATACTGGCATAGACGGACGCCTTTATTAATGTGTAGTGCTGACATCCTGTGGTCTGTAAAGATGACAGATGGCAATATGAGGTCAGATAAATGTGTCACACAGCCTGATCTTTCAATGGTGAAAAGAGCAACAACATAGCATCCTGGCTTTTAAAAAAAGGCTTGTTTTATATTGTTTCATTTAATGTAGGCTATCACATTCTTGGCAATAGGCTAACGTTACTACCTTTAAATGATGGAAGGATGCGTGCATATAGTTTCGAATGGACAGAAATTATTTATTGTAAGAAATAGTTTTGATATTAGTGTTTTCTGAGCACAAAGACATTATAATATACCGTGTATATATAAGGGTAAATGTCTTAATATTCATATAGGACGCGTCTTATCGCTCCATCACAACAGGCGCGCCAATATCGCGCGTTTTCACACCATAGTTCGCTTTATTTATGAAAAATACAGTACATTTGAGCATAAACCCAAGTCTTGTACCTGTCTAATGAATCCACGCTGTCTTGTCGAGGTGCAGGGATGCCTGCTCCGAGGTTCCTCGGTTTACGCGGGACAGGAGGCAGCACCGGACTCTCTGAACCCGACGAATGCTGCTGTTTCTCCATTTCTCGCCTTCCCGAGGTCCGTCTCGTCAGATGTAAACGTCTTTTAGGTGGCTCTAGTCTGCTAGCGGAATCTGTGTTTAGGAAGTCATCTCTCTTTGGCTGTTCGTGTGCATCAGTCTGCTTTGCGGTCGCCTCTCTGCTTCCTGTTCTGCTGCCGCCGCTGACAAATAGCGTTTCTCTTTATTTCTGAAGAGGAGGCAGCCATGACGAAATCTTCCCCCTGCTGTCAAACCCATATTTAGATCACTAACATATCCGCAGCCATATAACATGCCTATGCGTTTAAAAGCACGAGAAACTATGTTTAAGCAAGCATTTGGAATGCATATTTATAATTTAAACATTTGGAATATTTACATATTTAAAGATTTGCAATATTTAATAACTAATTTATTAACAATAACAAAAAAATCGTTTAGGGAGGTAGAATAAGGCATAAATATGAGCTTAATTACTACTAATACATGTCTAGTAATATGCATGCTAAGCTAAGAGATCCTAAAATAAACAGCAAACCGTTTTCAACACTGATTAAAAACTGTTTTGGGCATCAACTCAACATATTCTAAATCAGCATTTCTAAAGGATCACGTGACACTGAGGACTGATGGCTGCTGGAAATTCATCTCCAACATCACATTTTAAAGTAAATTACATGCACCAATATAAAAAAGTTATTTTATATTGTAATATTATTTCACCGTATCAGCTTTTACTGCATGTTCTACTTATTGTACTTTTTTCCCCCTTCTTCAAATAAAATGTACATCGTAATAGATAATTTGAGGCTTATACCATATTAAAATATCTAAAGGCAGCATCTGCTTTTACATCTTATTCAGTTGTCTGGACGTCATCTATACAAGTATGCTGTTTTCATATCACTGTGACAGTATACACATTTTGGTCTTTAGAGTATGTATTTCATTGCAATCATGCATGCTTAAAGGTCTCGAACAATTTCTTGACTCTAAGGTTAATTGCATTGGGTGGTTTATATGCTATATAAGCACTGCATATAACAGTAATGTAAGTAATATGTGTGTCATACAATCAGAATTCCTGGAATAATGAGCATACAGTCTTTTCAATGTGAACTCTTTAAATTAATTTAATCAGCATTATGTACAGAACAATAGCTGGCCAGCAAATAAAGGATACATGTGGGAATACAAAACACAAATAGATCCCTCTAAACTATTATGTCTAACTTAAGATAATGTCAGAAAAATATTCAGAGTGCAGCTTTCCTTCACTCAATCTCATGCGATGGGACTGAGAACAAAAGAATTCCCTACAGAATCAGATCATGTTACAAAGCAAAACCTAAATGCCCATTAAAAAAAGAAATTATAAGAGGATGTCAAACAAATTACCTACAATTACCAAAACATTTTTTTTTTTCTAATTACTTTCCTTTTTATAAAACTGTCAAATTTTACACTGAATAAAATAATTATATTTTACAACAATAGAACTTTCAACAGTAAAATAGGTTTTTGTTTGAGGTAATTACATAGTTCTGGTACTTGTACAAAATAAAAAATAGATTTTTGTCTTTTTTCCCCCCTAAAAACAACCAACCGCAAATGGTTTGTTTGTTTATTGAACTTGTTTGTCTTCTTCACACTATGGTTTAAACTTCATATCCTCATTGAGGTCATTAGAAGTTCAGTTTTCTGAGGCAGCATGAGCAATGACTCAATGCAGCCCTCTTCTATAACCCCGTGTCAATCACCGCTGTCTTCCTCAAGAAAAGGCTGAATTTGGGACAGCTCAAACGCATAGCTTCATATCCCAGCTGCTCCGTCCTACCCAAAAGACTTTGCAGACTACACTACGTCTTGTTGGGAGCAATACTGTCAGCTCCATCAGAAACAAAATATTTGCTTTCCGTGGCAACTGCACATCGTTTTATGGGGTAAAGCCACTAGCATGTAGGGCTTCAAACTGTTCAACTCCAGAACTCAGCAGGAGAAGAAACCTGTTTGCTCAAACGCACAGTGAATGGAAATCACTACCACTGATGCTGCCATAAAGAAAAAACAAAACAACATCTCGCTATAAAATATACACCTGAAAACCTCAGATATGAGTAAAGGCACCGAAAAGGTATCCACGTCGCTCACTTAAAAAAACCCTGGTTCTGTTCAACAAGCTAATATTAACTGCGTTTTCCTACCATATCATACACCCACCTGAGCAGCGAATGACAACTACGGAGGAAAAAGTAAGACATTTAGACGACATATCTGCTTCCTTTACCCTTTGAGGTCAGCCATTTGAGTTTGTCAAGCAGTTAAACCAAGTATACTGATGAAACGATTGCTCTACCAAAGGTTGAGGACCCTGTTTGATACTGGACTGACTGGACTCCACACAGGCTACAGTTTACCAGCACTCTCTGAACACCATTTAGATGCCATCTTACCAGTGCTCAACATTCAAAAATGTTCTGCACACCGATCTAAACACTTTAGAACCCTAATAACACACGTAACGCAACACACAACCACATACGTCCGTCCGATTCCATCGCTTTCAATCGTCACATGACCGTTCCAAACAGTATCCAAGCGGTATTTGGGATACCCACACATACTCTGACTCCCTTTCATCCATGATTTGTGGCGTGAAACAAAACAAAAAAACAGCGCTGTCACTTTAAGGCTTCTCTTTTCTTTTCATTTGTTTTTTTTTTTTTGCGTGATGAAGGCCGTACTGTGGTTTACTGCATAATTTTGTTACTCGTTATCGTCGATATCACTTCTAATTGTGTTACCATAATTATCACTATTGCTATGTACAAATGTCCAATGTCTGTAACAGTTTGTGAGTGGGATCAAAACGGTGTCTGTAAGTGTGTGATGTGCTGATTGGGCGTGGCAGCGTTGGGGGTGGAGCTGTTTGTCAGGTGGGTGGAGGAGGGGGCGGAGTCTGAGAGCTGCAGTTCCTCCAGTTTCTTCAGGTACTGATCCCTCAACGCCAGTAGCTCCTTATAGCGCTGCTCCACTGGACTCTGTTGCTGATAGGCACAAATATACACAAACATGCACACATGAGAAGTGACAAATGTGTCTGATAGCCACCAGAGGGCAGCAAAAACACTCTTTGACTTCAAATAAAGGAAACTGATCACATCGGCATTTTTTTGATACAAATGTTTTTGATCCAAACAAGATGCTGGAATACTAGGATAAGCATTTTGTATTAAGCTGTAATCAGCTGGATGATTATAATAAGAATGTTTAATACTCAAACATGGCATTATGCTCTGGACACATTACATTTGGATATTTTTTTCTAGTCCATTGTTTTGGTGGCATTTAATATGTAAATGGTAAACAGCATTAATCTTTGTCATAACTAATATGGTAAAATGCTTATTTATGCCAATGCTGGAGAAGCTTCTGCAAAACCTCTGTAACTGAATGCGCGCGTGTGTGTGTGTGGTGATAAGGATGTTCTGAGTGACAGTTCACTGCAGTGCCAGTCAGGACGTAATTAAACTGGAGAGAGAGGATTTTCTGCACCGCTGAATCGGGTGTGCAGACACACGCACACACATAAACACTAAATCCCACCCAGAGGCAAAAACACCCACTACAAAAAAGATGCACATGCTTTTTTTTCCACCCCCCCCTTCAGAAATCAGTTTGTATATACCCTAAAAAGTCACCATACAAAATTCTATAGAAATTACAACTTGTTTATGAATGTATGTTAATACCTGGTGTTGTATGCGAGGGTTCCACCTGATGTAATAAGTCACCCAAAGCTCTAGATGGCGCATGCTGGCTACAGGGTAAAGCACGCGACTGGACTCTGGTGTGTAGAAGGGGTTTATATACAAGGATGTGTCACTATTGACAAAAGACCACAGAGACACCGTCTTCACCCGAAGGTTCTATTGAATGAAATGACATCAAAAGAAAAGAAGAATCAGAATAAACATGCTCTATTTAAAGTGAACCTTAAAGGTTACTCCATCCCAAAATGGAAATTGTCTCATTAATCACTTGCCCACATGTCGTTCCAAACCCATAAAAAAAATTTTTCTACGTTTTTCTTACTTTTCTGGACCTTGACAGTGTTTATTACCTGGCAGTCCATGAGCCAGTCAAAAGCCTCCTGGTTTTCATCTAAAATATCCTGCATTTTGTTTCTGGGAACGAACAACGTTTTTATGTACTTGGAATGACATTGAGGTAATTAATTAATGACAAAATTTTTATTTTGGGTTGGGTCAATATGTGTTCTGTTGTGAAATATAATTACTGTTTTCTATGATTATACATTTTAAAATTAATTTATTCCCTTGATAGGAAAGCTTCAGTCTTCATTGTCACATGATAGTTCAGAAATCATTCTAATATGAGCCAAAGAACAGGTGATTTAAGTGGTAATACAGAATCAGCTGTTGAATGTATTGGTAATACAGCAGGTAAGGTGTTGAATCCAGTGGATAGCAGTAGATGTAAAGTGGGACTTTGTTCCTTAACATTGTTGCGGTGGACGGCTCTAGAGGGCCACTAAAATGAATGTTTCATCTCCCCAAAGTGCATTCTACTCTGACTGAGAGTCACTGAAGCATCCCTTTTACTCATGCTCTACTTCACACAATAAACGCAGAGAGAAATAAAAAGCAATGTGTGCATGTGAGAGAAAGCAAGCAAAGGCCAATATTTCTCACTGATGACAAGTGGCCTCCAATAAGCAGTGAAGAAGATTGGATTTCAGAGACTTAGAGATAAAGGTGCGATAAAGTTAAAGAAGGGTAGAGCAGAGAACATTTTAATAGAGCTAGCTTGTTTCCACAATGCATTTAATAATTATAAAATAATATACAGCGACGTCGGTTAGCGAACACTTATAATCTGAGATTCAAAATTTAGTTAAACCAGGAATTAAACAGGATTTTTAAAAATCATGACATCAAGACATATTAAATTCATAATAATGCACTTTAATATCACTGTCACTCCAATTGTTTGTGATGTGTGTGTGTGTTAATTCTTACATTGCTTTCACGGACACTCTCACAGTTGTAGAGGAAAGTGCCAAAGCGGCAGCTATACAGGTGATCCAAGATTATGACCAAGAGACGTTCATTAAATTCAAACGCTGTTGGGAACTGCAGACGTGGGAGAGAGATTAAAGTTAAAGAGATTTACTTGCATTAACGCATTAAACTCTAATTAGCTGGATAAAATCATTTTACAAAACACATTATGAAAATGCATTCCGAATTGGCGTGATTTGGTTTCTTTTGCTGTACTCAAGAGACATTTGAGATGCTGTTTTCTGTGTTATAAAAGTCGACAATAATGTTCTAGTTCCAATGAATTAGCTCATACTACAGCATACTTTTAAAAATAAAGGTGCTTCACAGCGGTGCCACCGAAGAACCATTTTTTGGCCCCACAAAGAACCACTCAGTCAAAGGTTCTTTAAAGAACCATCTCTCTCTTACTTTTATAATCTAAAGAATCTTCTTTCGCCACAAAGAACCTTTTGTAAAGCTGAAAAGTTCTTCAGATGATGAAGGTTCTTTATGGAACCATTTACACAAAAAACGTTCTTCTATGGCATTGTGAAGCATCTTTAGTTCTAAGAGTGTAGACAACAAAGGTTTCTGAAGGCTAAATATATTTAAATGATTGAACAGCAGCAAAACCAAGAAAGCCATGCAGGTTTGGAGTAGCATTATAGTTCATGTGTTAAAACAATTAGATCCATACCTGTTTAGTCATTTGCCACACACAGTCAATAAACTGCACAAAGATAGGTGACCTGTCCTGGTCCGCATGGTTTTTGTCTCCATGGCCGATTCTCTAAACACACACACACACACACACAGTGTAAAGTTAATACCAAGAGATAATGATTAACTATTTTGCTTACACAAAAGCTAATACACTCAGATGTAGTTTACACTTATTTATGCTTTACTCATCTAATAACACAGCTGACAGACCTCAAAGTTCAATCACTACATGTGTGGTTTTACTGATGCTAGACTTTATAAACTAAGTCGGAACTCACTGAAGCGAACTTGTGTCCAAAGCTGATCCATTCCTTCTCCAACAGCACCTGGAAACCCCCGAGAGTCCTGTAGTATGAATCCAGCATCAGCATAGCCAGAGAGGTGAGCTGAGCTGTGCGGTCCCAGCCGTCACTGCAGTGCACCACCACAGAGCTCCCAGAAGACACTTTATCAGCCACCTGGATGGCCCCTGATAGCACCAGCTAGAGCAAAAAGGAAGGTAGTTAGAGCGTGTTGAGTTTAATAATATATGTATATATATTGGCATGTATAAAAACCCAAACCTTAATATGCTCTAGCCAGTGGGTGGACTCCAGGCTAGAGAGCCAGTGAGACTCCTCCACATTGGGGTAGACAATGTCCTTTAACTTCTTCAGCGACTCCCTCATGACATGGATATTATGGATGTCCAGAAAGACCAGCTCAGCGTTCTGATATGCATCGTCGCCCTCATAACCTCCTCCTGTGGCCTGGAGGGTAAGAGGTAAGAAGAAGTGCAAAGGTTAAGATATGTTATCATTTAGAGAAATTCTGCACACTTGCTTTCACACTTCATGTACCTAAACACATTGTGCGAGAAAAAATATTGGATCAATAACGCCATTTCAAAATGCTCTGTCAGCGGTGTTCAGTGTGGCGTAGCTTTCAAGCACCACTGTGTTCCACTTCTTGGTCCACATTGTGGTTGGTTTTGCTTTTAATTAGTTTTGCAACACACGAAAACTGAAAACATACTCATGCAAAAGCAAGCAGTTTTGTTTGTCTAATACAAACCAAGAGTCCAAGACTGACTGGAAAACAGAAAGCAGCCCATACCTTCAGTGGATAAGGCCATAAGTTAGATACGAGGTAAACAAAGGTTTTTCATATTCAAGAACTTCTTGGAAATTAATTTGAATCTCTCAGACCTGCCAATAATCTCCACTTATTAGTAACCCTCTCAAATCTTACCTTGTTTGCCACAGCATTGACATTGGGCCTGGCGTCATAGATGGTGAGTTTGGTAGTACCATTGGCCTCGCGGATTATGTCCAAATAACGTTCATCATCTTTGTTACGCTTGCCGCTCATTCCCACCAAAGGCTGGCTACACCGCATGATCACAGCATGGTTCTCTTTATGGAACCATGACAACACCTGAGAGGGGAAGGAAACGCATCATAAGTACAGATGGTAAAGTTATCAACAAACAAAAAAAACACCTTGTTGAATTAAAGATGAGGAAAAGAAAACAAATCTAGGGATGCGCCATTTGTATCAATATCATATTGGTTATCTGCAAGTATTAGGCATTATTATTATTATTTGTAAACTATACAAAATTGGATATATGTATTGTCCACAACTGTGCATGCTTATTTCCTTAGTTCTAAATTAAGATGATATTTTACGGTATGCAATGCTTTTTTAATCTTTAAAAACAGTATTAATTTTAAGCATTTATCAGTTGCAAAACACTTCAATGTTCATACTGTGCACTATAATATTGTGATGTAAAATTATTTTTTAGAATTTTATATTTTCATTCATTTAGACAATGACAATAGAATTTTTATTGGTTGCCAGTCAATAGCACAAAAAATAATTATTAGCTTACTGCATTGGACAAAATTTTAATATGAATGCATCTCTGTCATTATTCTCATACAGAGATATAAAAATACCCAACCACATATCAAAGTAAATATAAGCAAGTAAATATACAATTAGATAAATCTGAAAAATCTGTTTAAGTAAAATTGACATTATCCAAATATTTCCACTAAACAGCCTGCGTTATGAAGCAGAAGCTCAAATATGACTTTCACATTTGTCATCAGTAAAAGAGCTCACCGGGATGCGGCAGCGGGAGCGGAAGGTAGCTACTCTTTTAAGATCTTCCTCTGTGGCTTTGTATGGAACAACAAGAATTGTGGGATAGGTGTCACACAGCTCGTAGGTCTTATTGATGAAAGTGACCCTCCACTCACTATTGGGTAAACCCTGACAACCAGAACAGAAAAACAACACAATCTTCAGTAAAAGTACACTGTGCATGCCGTTACATTAGAATTATTATATTTGCAAGTGAACGGTGAGATTAAGAAAGATGAACAAGGTCAGCATGACTGCTTCTACGCTATCACAAGACCTGGCATCTGGTCCTCACCTGCCTCCTGTACTCTTCCAAGGCCTCATAAACGTTCCAGCCATTCTCCTCATACTTCTCCTGACTCAGAAAGGCAAAGAGTTGCTGGGAAGGTCGAAGAAAGAAAATGAGTAAGTTAAACCAGTATTTCATGCATTCTACTACTGATGAAAGCCAGTTGTGAAATGCTGAATTGTTGAAACAACACATAATCGCACTGCATAAATATCCATTTCATTCAAAATCATTTCTGAATGAGTCTAAAAATTAGCATTTGAGAGTAAAGTTAAACACCAAACACTAACCATTCCATGAGACAGTGGGAAAGCGTATTTGAAAATAATTTCGAAGATGTCTCTTCGACTGTGGCCTTCTTGCTTCAGAGCAAATCGCAGGTTCCTCATGTCCTGACACACACACAAACACAAAACAATTTGAGAATGTCACACTTTCAAAAAGAGGATGCTAGTTTTGCTCTGACTTAACCTGATCTAACCACATTTCCATACTAAAGCTGTTCACATTCATAGCAGAAGCTGTAAAGAAGTGCTCATGCTAACATGTAACTGCGATGCTAGACATGCAGTACGTCAAGATCAAATCTGGCTTGCAATACTTCAGGATCCTACTACCACTTTTCCTCTCGTTTGCTGTCCCACGCTTGAGCAGTTATGGAATATGAATTTCTAGGGCTTTTTGTGAACAATACCTTGCAGGTGATTTCAAGGCCGTAGGAGTTTTCTCCCCGACTGGTGGCTCCGCCCATCTTCTCTACACGGCTGATGACACCCAATGGCACGTCCAGGGTAACCGGTGTCTCCTTTAAACAGAAGTAATAAAAATCTTACACACACACACTCACATATATACATCTGCACTATAAAGAGGTGACACTTTCAGCAATTATAATAAATATGTGCTAAAGCATCTCACATTAGTTTGTTTCCATCGAACCGGTCCACTAACAACTAGATCTTCAATATAAAACATACGATTTCAAAAGTGTTTGCGTTACTATGTCGATTAATATAATCAGGGTTTTCTTTCTTTCTGCCACTTTGCCAGGCTGACAAATCATGGCAACGGACCCAGGCAACGATCAAAACAGGGCTGCAGGTGTCCGCTCACCATGTGCCAACCAAGGACAGAGCCAGCACAGAGATGAAAGCCTTTCTCTGATATGATGCGATACAAAATCCCTCCTCCTTCCTGTCCTCTCATATCCTTCTCTTTTCTCTTTAAATACAGACTAACAGATGTGCGCTATAACGAAAAGGTGGACCCTAAAAACTGATGCAAAATAAAGAATGCAGAAACATTCCTGAAATTGAGAGGAAAAGAGCGAAAGGCAGAAGGAAATGGATAAGCTGGTTTTAAGCTGGCACCTGACACAGCCTCAGAATGACTGTGTGAACACGTAGAGAAATACTGTTTTGCAGTTTTGGGAAATGAAATCGAAAGTTTCTCTTACTGAGTCAGTGTTCTTGAAGTAAAGTCTGTAGTTGGTGATGAGCACCTTTCCTTTGACTGCAGCATTAAAAGGGCAGATGTAGATGATTTCTTTATCTGAAGAGTAAAAGAGACAAGAAAATACAAATAAAGCTCAACATTTATTTAATCCTATTAAAATGTCTGTATGAAACAACTCAAGGTGCATTGAAGTTACTTTTGAAAAACAAGTTGACAAACAAAGGCTAGTCATATCAGTGTTCACAAACAAAACTATAACGAAAGAGCGGTCCTCCCTCATAGTGGCTGCCATTTTTTTGAGATCACATGACCTGCCATATATGTATTGTGATAGACCTCTATTATCAATTAGCATCTATGCCTATTATTAATAAATTCAACTGTGTTATGCTGCGTCCTTGCCAGCCACCGTAAAAAAGCAGATGAAAATTTCTGCCACCTAGTGGACTGGAGTGTGAAACACTGGATGGTGCATAAATGAATAATGGCGTCCCCAAAGATTTTAGGGTTAAAAGTCTTTAAATACTGAGCCAGAGCAGTTAGGCAATGATTAGCATGCAACACTGACACTGATTCGACTCAATTAGGTGCGCTATTGAGCATTTTAGGTGCAATGCTAAGGTAAAGTATACAGTGGACATGACAAATTCCATAGTATTCTCATACGTACTGTATGCATGCATCCTGATTTTTCAAACCTCACACAACCTTTATGCTCAACTTAAGCATACTGAATTTTTTCACATCAATAACTTTAGGCAGAGAAATAGCGCAGACACTGGACAATCATGCACACTAACAAATGGAGCATACTATAAAAATGAATGTGTTTGGTTTTAAAAAAAAATATACAAAAAAATAAAAATACGTATTCCATTCTCCGTTATCTGTTATTTTTTTAAACACATTAGTTAAGTTGTATAGGTTTCATGATTTTATTAACTAGGCATGATTTTTGATTGCTAACATTTTACTTGGGTCCAAAACTGAAACACTAAAAAAAAAAAAAATTCTTAAGTCCCTATTAGCCCCAAAATGTATCATGATCTTAAATCAACCGCTTTAGAACTAGTCTAGCATGTTATTTGAACATTACAAATTGTCAATATTAAAATGCATTTTAAAATATACAAATATTAAGGAGATATCAGACTAATTCTTATTCAATAAGAAGCACACACATGCTCTCACTCACCGATCACTCTCTCTTCTCCCGGCAGCATGGCAACATCTGCCAGCGGCTCCATTTTCAGGCTCTCTCTGGACGCCTGTCAAAACATGCAGGAACATTGGGTTGACATGGGCACATCCCTCACACGCACACAAATGCTCTCAAATAAGAATGATCACGACAGTTTCTACACCACTCACAACTACTCAGTAACTACTCAGTGGCATCTGATCAGAGGAAAAGAAAACCGCTGGGGAAAAACCCCTGAAAGTGACAGGAGTGGAAGAGGAAGTAGTGAAGAGAGGAAAATAAAGAGTAAGAGGAGACTGTCCTCTTTCACCCTCTGTCTGTGAGGACCAGTCTGATGCTCTCCGTTTGTGTGTGTGTGAGATCAGGGATCCAGATTGTCTTTCCCTGGGCTATTTTCCTGCTGCCAGTTGAAGGTTAGTGAACTGGAATGCGAGCTAAGAGTGCCATTCGCTGCGTGTAGTCATTTATTCTGTCTGCCTTTTGCTGCTGTTCAGTGTTTTGCACGTCGCAGCCCTGTGGGCAGAGTGAGGCAAGGGCTTCTGGGTAATGGTCTAGCCCGTGTTCTCGAGATGACAAATGGAGCAGCCAAACAGTGATCCTACAGTAGCTTGGAAATGAACCTGGTTCACACAAATAAGAGGTAGCTGGGTAAACAGTACAGGACAGATGAGGAAGGGGGAGAATGAAAAACAGCCAACTAGTAAGAGGATTAAATGAGACAACGTTAAAGACATCTTAAAGGTACAGTGTGTATTTCCTGCAACATTCGTTAGCAATTGTTCACAGCCATCTGGGAAATCAAGCCCAAATAGCTTGGTTATAGTCGTTTCTGCATATTAAGCTGCGATAGGAAAAAGAAAGGAGACCGAGATAAAAGAGACAAACAGAAGCAATCACAGAGACAGATGGACGGCTCTCTGTACAAAATCTCTCTAGCTGTCCTCGGGGACCCTGGGAAAAAAAAGGAGACTCGGGTTCTGCTGCCTATCACCTGCCAGGTGTTACAGCTCCACTAACATATGTATGGAACAGAAGTCTCCTGGCTCAAGCGCCAGCGATGTGCCAACTCCCTGTCTGCCTGGAATCCCCTCTGCCCAGAGAGGTTACATGTGCCAAGCCAGGCACTGCATATGCATGTGTTCATGTAGGGAGGGGTCCTGTGCTTTTAACGGAAACAATCTACTTCGATTTAACCACTAATACAAGTTCCCGTTTGAATTACTCAATTTTCACACATTTAGCAACACGCACACGTATTACTAATCACTCTATATATGTGCTAAACAGCTAAGCTGGACTGAGTTCACATTTTGGTCTTAAAATAGGTCAGCTAGATAAATGATAAATAACATGGACATCGACTTTTTTTTTAATATCATGACCCTTTATTTTATTATAATGCATATATAATTGTATCAACCCTATTCTTAATTAAATGAAATCATATATATTTTCACCTTTTGCAGCAACTCAAATTGTGCAGCAAATTATTTTTTAAAAGTGCCAATACTGATCTTGGAAATGCAGTTTGAAATAACTCAAGCATATGCCTCTTCTATATGGCTGCTTAATACTATAGGAAAGCAGAGCAAAGGGCAGCTCTATTGATACCAGTGAAGTGCATTATTAATTCATGAAGAAAACGAAAGTCTAACCCTCCTACAACAGCATTGCACACTTACAGGATATTGTAGTTTGTAAAGCTAAAGGGGGAGAAATGAGAAAATCTGTTACAGTCAAAGGACAGGAGGACAGCACAATTACAGCATGTCTGCACACAGGCTTCACTCACGTTTGGGCTGGAGCTGTTCCCCAGAGGACTGGAGTTGTAAGGTGCTATAGGAGCCGAGGCCATCGCTGGGTTTGCTTCTTCAACCTCCACAAAAGAAACATTTTCACAAATTTTTCTTTCAGCTAAACAACAAAGTTTTTTTTTTTTCCCCCTGCTGGCTAGATCATATTTGTAGGCTGTCCTGTCTACATTTTTAGTTAACTCACCATAAAAATATATTTCTGACATCTACACTTTTTAAAATTTAGACAAAAAAAAAAAAAAAAAACAATTTGCTGGGCAATAATGGCATAAATTCAAATTATTGAAATATCATTCAATCATTTGGGGCAGGTAAGATTTTTTTTTCTCTTATAGTCGCCAAGATTCTTTGGTGAATATGAAAGTTAATAAGAACAGCATTTATTTTAAACCAAATATTGTGACTGTTATTACTTCTTAATTAATTTACTGCATCCTTGCTGAGTAAAGAATTGACTTCTTAATTTTTTTTTTAAATGATAGCCTTTGTAAGCCAATAATAACCATGGTATATGAATTATAAACAACATTATTAATAACTATTACCATGGTACAATATGCAATTCAACATATTTGACATGACTAATTTGCAATACAAACATACAAATATTTACATCTGCAAGGCAAAAACAAGTTCATAACCAAACAATGTAATTTGCTTCAGACCACATTGTTGAAGTCACTGTACAGAGTTTTTTCTCTAATGTTCTCAAAAAGCACAAGCCGCTGTTTCTAAAGTCATGTTCAATATTTGCTTGCAGAAACTACCACTGATGTTTCAGAGTGGAAGTGAGAGGAAAATATGAACCGGACTGTGAATAAAGAGCAACACCACAGCTGTGAAACTTAATGAACATCCTGTCAAGCGAGGCATTGTGGGATAGATATGCTGTCAAATCCTTACTTGATTAAAATGATTTTGACATGGCAATGCCATAATAATTTGGACATTAATTGTTTTAGCAAGCCATTATAATCTTAAATTTATAATATTAACATGAGAATAACCAAAATAATTATTATTTGTTTAATAAAAGTACAAAAGTCACCAAACAACACAAACACGCCACAAGCTTTTTCATGTTAACAGCAAACGCCTCAGAATTATGTCTTCATACAAAAAACATCGCTAAATTTTCACTTTTGTCATGAACTGAAGTCATTGTAGAGCAAATACGAAGCTCTTAGTTTCAAATGGACACCTGAGGGAATGACACATGAGGTTAGCGGTCAGAGGCAGGTTTGCAAATGATTACAGCACACGCCTGGTTAAGAGAGAGAGAGAGTTATTTATAATGATGATAGAACTGTAGTAGCCCTTACATGACGATGCATATTTACAGCCTTGTTCCCCTGCTGCCTATCAGGAAAATGGCTTGTAAGAGAGAGGAATTAAATCAATCAGTCAAGAGCAGTTTACTTTAAAAATCTCATAATCCAAAAACTCTCACCCCGAGGCTTTAAATGCCCGGATCAATCACGACAAAAGTAGCTACACACTTTCACTAACTTATGTGATGAGGTGATGGAAAATTATGAGCAGCATTCATCTGGCCCATACGTGCACATATCCACTTCCACTCATACACAATGACAGATAACGACATACACATCACAACGAGCTTCTCGGGTGTCTAAAAAGTCCACTTTTATAACTTCTCGCGATTTCGTGGAAGCTCTTCCACTGTGAATGTATTCCAGCACAGGACTGGGACCAGGAAATAGCTCGGGCCTATCTCTACGACAGCTCTCAAGTGCTACATTTAACCCCGAGTCCGCTCCAAGCAGCCCTAAATACATACCAGACCCTCTCCGAAAAGTCATAACGTGGGACTCGAGCAATCTTGGGTTTGCAAATGTCTTTACTTACCCAGAAACTGCAATTCTCCGTTCCTCAGATCGCCAGTCTGTTTTGCACCGCCGCAGGAAGCGCTCAGCCCGAGTCACGTGACAGCGGTCGCGGCGCCCATTGGCTACTTGTCAAATCGTGTACTGCAAGGAATTTAGGGAGTTGTATTTTTGATAAGGACGGTGAACTAAAGAGGTCGTTCTTAAAACATGCTGCCGTTTCTATCGATTTCTTATATTGAAGATACTCAGCTTAAAAGCATCCTACCACGACATATTATTTCATCACACAAAATAAATGAATTTTTACTTCGAGATCTATGTAATGTGCGAAAGCAAAATGATTAATAAACAAAATAAAGAATTAAAAAAATATATTTGTCACTATATTTCATGTATATTTAATTAGTGTTGCTAATGGTAAAAAATAGCCTTTGGAATAATGTATTTGTGAAAATCAAAAAAGTCAACAAATCAGAGCAAGATCACATCTTCAGCAATATATAGCCTGTGTGTAAATGTTTGACAACTAGCATGACTCAACAATGTTGACAGTGAACATTGCTAGGAGCTATAGGGTCAGAAATAGAGTAGCTAACTGGCAAAGGTAGTCCTACATCTGTTTCCATTGTTGCCTGAACACAAATAACTTCTAGTGTGTCTAACCTGATGACACCATTACCTCATTTAGAGAATCACAAAAAAGTGCACGCCTAGAGATTATATTTTCCCTTATAATTACAGATGACCAATAATTGTTATAGTCCGGTCACATCTATTCTTTACCTTTACCAGTTATATTTGTCACATAGTGTTCTTGCATATTAAGCTGTCTGTATTCATTTAAGCCACTAAGCTGGTAGCGTTTTTAATAAAAGTGCAAACTAAAGAGTCTTGATGGCTGTGCAATCTGACGCCCGCAGTGTCATAGTCATACCAATCATTCCATTCACTTCTTACAGATAGCAGTTAACTGTACTTCATTAGAGTCTGTCCAGACAGCATCTTGTGCAAATTATGGCTCTGAAAAAGCAAGACAAAGTTACGCATAGGGTTTTTGTATCCAAAATACTTGTAGCTTTCAAAGTGCAAATTATCAAGGTGATTTTACTCATGAATTCTGTTGTGTGGCAATAGCTCTGATCTGTAGTTAACAGCTTCAGAAACAAAGGGTGCTTTTTATGTGGAAGCAAAACTGCTGATCTAAAAATGAAACAGTCAAAACCATAAAACAGCATTAAGAGGAACTATACCAAAAATGGCTATTTATATTCATCTGTTTAATAAGGAAACCAAGTGCAAAACAACAGAGACTGTACTCTCAGAACCTTTAGCTTGCAATAAAGAAAACAGTTCAAACTATTTAGACACACATTAACGCATGGTTCTCTAAATCCTATATGACTTCACTGAATAACTGTAAGAGAATATCAGCTCACAGAATTTCGAAGCACCTTTATTAGACTAATTATTATTTTAATTTTATCATTCACATATTACTTCTAGATAATAGCGTTTTCATTTACCACAACAAAAAAGCTACACTGTAAAGGAAATGAAATTCTATTCTTCGATACAGACTAGAACAGAAATAAAAATGAACAGTAGTGAACAAAGGTTTTTTTCTCTCTTAAATCAATGACTCAAATTTGATTATCTTGTCCCCACCTCGTCCTGATAAGCAATCACAAAGATATATACTAGCCATGGTGCTTGTGATCATTTTAGCATAGTAGCTGTCTCAACACTAAATGAGGTGTGGTGCTCATTTTATCTGTTGTCATAAATTTCACGCATAACACAACAAAAGAGAAACAAGAGACACTGAAGAATAACAGGTCAAAGACATTTTTGTTTTTATGAGGTTTATTTTCCAATCTAAAAATATGAAGACAAAATATAATAAATCACAATTAATCACAAATCAGAATGTCTTAAAGTTCATGGCATCAACTACATGTTCATGAACTACTGGAAACCCAAGACTCTGGCACAAAGGACTGTGGGTTTTATGCACTTACTGTGACAGGTGTTGCTCTTGTATTACATAATAGGTGGTGTGATCATATAATTTTGTCCCTCTGCTACAATGAGGCTGCCGTTTCAGTGTAGCTGGTGTGCACTTACAAAAGACATTCCTAGAATTGCTGAAAAGTGTCATTGGTCCAGAATGCATCAAGATCCTTAAGATCCCCATATCGTTAGATGGAACAGATTATTACAAAGACACTGGTGTCTAGTGTAAAATGTATTATGCTATGGCAATATGACACAAGTTAGAGAACCTTTAGACTGTGCAATTATGTCAGAATGAAATGCTGTAACAAGACTGAGAAATATTGCACTCCAAACCTCCCAATTTAAAAACAAAAAGCAAAAAACCTTCTTAAGCCAGACTGGAGTACCAGAAGTCCAGTTATGTCAAAAACATAACAAATTTTTCACCTTTGTAATACATAGTATTACTCCAAAACTAACCATACTGTCTTGCATAATACAAATTACAATAGAGTTTCCTAGTGTAAAATATTTCATTTTCAATTTCAATGTGACACTCATTTCTTTACATCATTGCATTTTTGTTTTATTTATTCTTTTAATAATTATTTACAGAGAAATTCTGAAGAATTCATCAGCAGAAAAGAAGCATAAATATGTGTACTTCTCTTTTTTATGTTACAGTTTAAGAAACCATATTTTACAAAATACTTTATGTACACGACAAGCCCCTTTTGAAATACCCTCAAATAGTTCATCACAGAAATTATTTCATATGCTTTTCAAATAGCAAGAATGAAAAGCTGCACATATGAGCCTGGTCTGGCATGAGACGGCCAACAATACGGTTACCACATTACATTAAAGGAACAGTTCACCCAAAAATGGCATATCAATGTCATTATCTACTCACCCCATGTAAATATGTAAATAAAAATTGTTTTGTAAATACAATAAAAGGTAGCGTTGTTTTAACCCCCATAAACTTTCACTGTACTGTTGCAAAGAATGTTCTGTAACATGTATTCTGTCATACAGGTTTGTAAAGACCTAAGGGCAAGTAAATGATGACAGGATTGTCATTTTTGAGTGAACTATCACTTTGACTGAATGAGAACTTTCTTTACACTGCTGGGGAAAGCCCATGTTTTCATAAATCAGTGTTTCACTCCATAATAAATTTGATGTTAATTGCAATATAATTAAAACAGCGCAGAGAGCACTGGAAGAGCAACCATTGAGAAAAGGAAATGGCATCTTATAATATAAGCCAGTTTAATGACGGCCAAAGCCAGGCTTAGCGGCGGCTAAGCAGTGCCTCATTTCCACTTATACATTCTCACTAATGCTAGCCATGAAAAAAAAAAGGCTTTAGAACTTCAAGGTTGGTTCACACCAAAGATGATAATCATAACAATGAACAAAAAGGTTTTTAAGCCAATCAGATGCCACTCAAGTTTGCATGTATATAGGACCCAATACACTTAATAATTTAGAACAAAATCAGCCCAAAACAAAGTTAGGTTTCTCAAGTTTGACACAGCTTGCCCAGGCAACAACAGCTTGTCCATGGCGTCAAGATGTTCTCTAACAGAATACCGATTGCGCATTTCATACTTCTGTTCGGTAAGCGAAGAACGATAACGTGAGTATATCGGGAGCTGCAAACAACTGTGCGGTTATAACAAAAAGAAATTTACCATCTGTTGATGTGGATACTAATGTAGTTCTTGCTACAGTTAGCGATGTTGGTGTGAACATGCCTTTACAAAGCGATAACCTCACAAACCCATTCTTGCGCTGTGTAGTGATTTTCAAACCTAAGACGCTCTTGATCAGTCCCTATGAGTTTTGCTCAAGGTATTCATCTATCATGGTGAGATTGTTCAGCCAGTCTTCGTTGTTGCCCACTAGAGTGTCTATGAAGTCCACCTCCGCACCTCCACCGCCTCCTCCTCCAGGTCCTTGTAATCCCGCTGCCATTGCCCCGTTGCTCTGATGCTGTGGGGTGTAGTCATAGGAAGGCAGTTTATCTCCGGGGTTGTAGCCCTGCGGTGAACAGTGTTTCCCTGCAGATGCAGTCTGGTAACTAGGAGGCCCCATCCCATGGGCAGGGTGCATCATGGACGGACCTCCTGGTTTCATAACAGCTAGAGCGGAAAGTGGACCTCGCATTCTGAGGTTCTGTTGGGACATGGAGGATAGCGGCTGGGTGGTAGGCATCTTCTGATCAGGTCTGCCAACCAAACCAGGGGCTACTTGATTAGGAGCAGGACGGGAACCAGGGAAGTTGGCTGGCATACCTGCCATGCCAGATCGCTGTGGAAACTGAGGACCTCCGCATCCAGGTAGGGCTCCTCCAATGGGGAAAGGATGTGGGTGATTCGCAGGGTCCATATGCTGTTGCACCCCTTGTTGGTGCTGCCAGAGCTGGGACTGTGACGTGGGCTGCTGCTGCTGCGGAGGGAACATCATGCGTGACTGAAGAGTTCCAGCTTGGTGCAATGCCTGCCGCAGGTGGTGGGTCGGCACGGGACCACTTGGTAAGTTGGGGCATGGCATTCCCGGTCGCGTCACAGCGTGAGCGGGATGTAATGGTTGACGTGGAGGCCCACCCATTCCCATCATGCTCTGGCCAGGCTGCATCGCCATTCCAAAGTCTTGCGAAGGGTGGCAGAGCGGTTGTTTGGAACCTTTGCCACACACATATCCTCCAACAGACGGGCCCATCTGAGAGACCGAGCTGGAGGAAAGACCCATGCGGTTTGTGGGTAAAGGACCACTATGGGAGAGCATGGAGGAATTTAGCTGTTGAGAAGCTCCCAGGGGATATCCGCCACACTCTGGAGGAAGTGGTCGATTTGGACCTGCAAAACAGCATAAATAGTTGGCTTTCAGCATACTACTGTTAAAAAGTTTATGGTGGTAAGATTTTTTAATGTTTTAGAAAGACATGGTATTTATTTGATTAACAATACAGTAAAACAGAGCTATTGTATAATCTAATTATTTAAAATAGGTCACTGAATGTAAAAATAAAGTAATTTCCAGCCACCAATAAAAGGCTTCAATGACTCATCATAATTCAAACATGCTGATTTGGTGCTCAAGAAACATCTCTGCTTATTATCACTGTTGAATACAGTCGTGCCACAAACGGGGCTTAGCTTAAGCCAAGACTAGGCATTAGTTAAATTAAAGATATTTAAGCAACTTTTACAAAAATGCCTCATAAGAAATCTTAACACAGAACAACGACACTGACATGTTTTAAGATATGTCAGAGCAAGATATTTTCATCTGAGACAGCTCAAACATGCAATTTAGTCTGGGACAAGCCTAAGCCTTGTCTGTGAAACTGGGGGTTAATGTTTTAGTGGAAATGGTGACGTACAGGTTGTCAAAGATTTTTTTTTTTTTTTACTGTTTAATGCATCCTTGTTTTAAAAGTATGATTTTTTTATTTAAAAAAGGAAACAAAAAGAGAAGAAAACATTTAAATGGGGCTGTATATAGCAAAATTCTGGCAGCAAATAAAAAGTAGGCCTCATTTACTTTTGTACAAATTCCATATTTATGTGCACAGAAAAGATCTCACTCCAAAGGCGGCATTTACACATATTTACACAACTAATAATTTGCATAAAACATCCCCAAACTATGTTAGATTTGTTTATTTTTAAATATTTATTATTTAATATTAGAGTCAGCTATTCCATATTATTTAAAAAATGTTTTATCTCAATAAATAATTTGTCCCTGGGAGCATTTTTGTGTGTGCAGTTTCAGAATTTTAATGATTTTCTGCATTTTGAAAAAAAATTTGATTTACATTTTATGCAAAAATGGTGAATGAGACCCAGTATTTACCAACTTGTATGTGGTATGCTAATGTTAAATTACCTTGAAATGGTGACACCTGTTGGCAATCTGCGATATGCCCTCCATTCATTTGCTCCATATGCCTTTGCTTTTCCTGTAAGAAACATTAAATTATACATTACCACAATTAAGGCAATCAAATTCTACCTCTTCAGAAGAGCACAATAAAAGGTCATTCATCCTAAACACCAAAATTACAATTTACCAGAACAGTATATTCAAAAGTACTGACTTGTTGTTGAAGATGCTTGCTTATTAACTGATTCTTAAGCATCGTGTTGTAGCTGCTGCCCTGGGACTGCCGTGGCACAGCTGACGAAGGGTCCTGAAGAGGTGGCACCATTCCTGCACCTTGATCCTAAGACACACAATAAAAGAAAGATCACTATTAAAAAGCTGCACTCACCTTTAAACTACATCTTAGCTGTGCATAACTCAATGTGTCAAAACAACGGCTGCCATATTCACACAGACATGATCTCACCTTCACTTGACCCACACAAACAACTGTAACTAACTACGTATAATCTCCCCGTGATCAAAGACGTGACGCCATTCAGCGTAACTCAACACCGCTAAAAAGGTCATCTCAACCAAGCCCACATGTTCTAACAGGGCTTCTTTCCTTAGCAAAGTTGTAAACATCTGTAAATAACCACAGAGGATTCAGACCAGACCCTGCCTTCCCAGAGCCACGGACGTTTGTTTTCGTTGGCTTTGTCTGAATGCACCCCTCCACCCGAACAGTCCAGATAGGCATTCCCATATTCCCATTCCCACAGAAGAAACGCTCCCCACCCTCTTCCCTCGCTACTCCCATCCAAATCCTGAAAACACATGCGTAACCGGAGTAAAACATTAATCACAGACCATTATGAAGACGTGGAGAGATAACTACTTCACGTCTGACATACTGTCCATGCCAGAACGCAGCGATCTGCTTCACGTCACAAAGACACAAACACAAAATGAAATTACTGGGTTTATTATGCCAATTCAATTAAATCTGCAACTACATATGCTTAACCTCACACATAGCTAATATCGTGCTCAAGAACAAGCAGAGGTAATCTGAGGCACTAACAGACACTCCTAGCATGAATCTGGTGTAATCATCTTTGCTTGTAGCAGGCAGGGTGGTGAAACGGCTTCCCAGGGGGAATATCGTTGTGCTTTGCAGTGGAAATGAATGGCTTGTCTGCAGCACTAGTGCTGGTAATGGATATTGATCCAGCACTTGGGTATGTGCAGCAGGAATGAAGAGCTGGTTTAGATGCTTTTGTTGGTTGTTTTGTGTCAGGGCTGGGCCTGAGAAATTGTCTGTGCACGATTCGGTTTGCCAGTAAGAACTAAAACTTCTAATGATTACAGAGAACACTCACGTCGGTTTATTCTTAAAGGAACATTCTTTCATTATTTAGTAAGCTTCAGTCACCAATCACTTAAAGCCATATGGCTTTGTGAGGCTGAGTAAAGGATGCCAGTATTTTAATTTTGTGGTTCAAACTATCCCTTTAAGACTTTGAGTAATGCTTCAACGTTTTTTAGACGTTTTCTGTTTCGTCAGCCGCTCAAATTCTCCGCAAAGCCAAAGGAAAGAAAATAGAGAGCTGATTAGTATGATAATCAGCGACTCTCTCACAAACCCAACAGGGAGATATTAATAAAAACCTCGGTTTTCCCTCTAAGCGAACGCTAGATGGCGCATGCGCACTCTCACAGTCCGTAACAATAAACAGTAACGTACTGCTCTGCGCGTTTAACAGCTTGATCCACCTCAAGAGTTTACGGTGAGCTTGATCGATCCCCTTATTGTAAAAACCCAGCATGCTCTATATCCAGTCAGTGGAAGTGTCTTTATTGATAAATATAAATTATTACTGTGCCTATACTCCGTGACTTATGTTTTAGTCTGTCAGGACGCAGCTTTGCGCTCCATCCGGGAAAGCTCGCCAAGTTAAACAGCGTTTCCGATTGTGCCCTCGATAAGAGACGGCCTTTCATTCTTCTCCCACTCTGTTCTGAGCTACACCCCAACACCTCACAAGCTTTCCAGAGCCTCCAGCAACACACGCACGTTTCAAGTAAAGCAGTCCGTCAAGCAAGCCGCCTCCCCTTTCCGTTCCGCGCGCTCACTCAGCTTTTCATGCAACTCACATTTCAGCGTGCATTTAATAGATTAGATATCACCGCAGCAGAGGTTATCAAAGCAATCCGCTGCCTTTGTTGTCGAACAGAATGCAACCGTTCCTGTGCGTACAAGACGGTAACAAAGAAAGAGTGATGTTTAACCCTGTCAAATCCATCGGGGTGGAAAGAAATGTAAATTTGGATTGCTCTCTCTCTCTCTCTCTCTCCCCCTCCATTTATATTGGAGTATAGTATTTGCAATGCAAAATAAGTACAATAACAATAAAGAAATACTATTAATAAATAAAATGATCAATATAAAAGTATATAATTAGAAGTGCAAAGTATTATCTCTAAAGCAAATATAAGCAAAATTGCATTAATGAAAAGATATTTAAAGGCGTAATGATGAAAAACCGCACTAAATATGCCCTAAACCACATAAAAGAGACATAATTACCCATATCAAACTAACAAGAGAAATAAAACCAATTATGCATTTGTGTGCTGCAGAGCATGAAAGGATGTTCTCTCACTTAACCCAGAGCGTGCATGTTTGACCTTGCTTTTGTCATCTGAACTAGGGTTATTATAGTTTTTTGAAATTTTTATGTATTTTTACATTTTTCATTTTAGTTTTTATTTCATTATTTATTTAGAAAAAGTAGCATTTAAGTTAATTTATCATAGTTTTAAAAGATTTAGAATCCTTTACAAGATTTATTTGTTTACACTACAGCACATTCCACTCCGATACCTACTGTAACTTATATACACAGTGAACTGTGATGGGTTGTTTTACCATAAATGCCCTTATTCATAAACTATTACATTCCTTCAGTGCTAAACATTCAGTTACATCATTGGATTGAGGCCCCAAATTAAACACCAAGTAAGGCTTTATATGCCAAAAAAAAAACAACAAAAAAACAAGTGGAAAATCAAATCTCTCTATATTTAGGTCCATTCTACAGGCTTTAGCTAATTGTCATGGGAAACCGTCTGAGAAGCAGCAGTGCAGGACTATAGGAAGGGAAAGAAAGAGAGAGAGAGAGAGAGAGAGAGAGAGAGAGGTTGTTTGTTGAATGTCAGTGAAGTCGCTTTGTCATGCAACTCCAAGTGACCTTGCAGGGAGCAGAGAGGGGGAGGGACAGAGAAGGTGGGAAAGCTTATGACTGCAAGAGTTAGCAAAGAATGAGATGAGGATGAATGGAGTGGGCAGAAAGCGAGGAGTAAGAAAAGAGAAAGGGACTGACACAGGCACATAACTTTTGCAAAACAGGTAGAATTAGAAAGTGCAGTGGATAATGGAAGCAGACACAAGACAGATAGAAAGGGAGAGCGCATGGAAGGAAAGCGTGCGAGAGAAAGTGGGACAGAGTTGTGTAGAGAGCTCCGCTCTGCCATCCTGGCAGAAGTCCAGCTGTCCAGAGCACAGGCAGACACTAAGAACTGCTTTTATCTCCACAGTAACCAAGTTTATTTACGTCTATTGCCTTGATGGTGCGCGGGGGTTAAAGCGCTATGAAATGATGACCGACACAATTTGACTTTCTTCACAAATGAGCGTCTGCCTCGAATCGATAACCTCTGATAATATTTAATATGCATGCCCTGATTTATGCGTGCGATATGTACACGTATGGATGTGTGTGATAGTGGGAGCGGCTCACATCATCAGGCATGAGAGGAGGATGTTAATGAATGTGACGCCTGACCTACTTCCACAACAACACATATCAGCTCCCTCTTTCTCTCTCTCTCTCTTTCTCCTTCTCTGTTTGTGTGGCTTGGAGACAAGAGCCCGTTTTCATGCCAGTCTGGTTAACCACATTGTGCCATGTCTACCATATACACCCCATCACAAAAAATCCAGTTCTTGGGGCACCGAGGATTTCCACGTGTTTTGTTCAGACACGTAAAAATAGATTTTTAGGTTTTAAAAAAAAATCCTTTTATTGAGAGGGAAAGTGAATAAAGCTCGGAGGTGTGTGGGTGGATGGATGTGAAGGAGAGAACAAGCTCCCCCAGTCTTGGTGCTTTGAAGCCTGCTAACTATCCTGGGACCCTTTGAAACACCGCCTCAAATTCCCGAACTGTTCCTGGCACGCACTTCTGCACACACACAGACAGAGACACACACATATTTACCCATCCCCCTACCAGTGCCAGACACTGGAAAGCGTAAGATGCGCACACACACTTGTGTGATAAAGCATGCCCACATACTGCATTCACACAAAACATATTTGCACATTAAAAATGTTCTCACACGTACAGTACACACATTCACACACACACACACACCTGGGCTTAGAGGGAAAGAGCCGCTGCCAGGCTAGTGTTAACTTGGCAGAGTGCTTAATTTATTCAGCATTCATTCCTGCCGCAGCTGGGCTCTGTGTCCTCAACCTTGCAGAACCACAGAACCGCGCTGGGCTACGATATCTTCTGTGCGGCTCTCACACCTTGGGCCCTGGCGGACCGTTCTAATTATTACTTAGTAAATTCTTGAATTGCTTTACTTTACCTTGGCTGTCTTCTATAGATCTGTCTCAGCAGTTCTATAACAATGAGGCTTTCTTTCTCTGCGCTGGATGAAGAGGCTTATTTGCGTTTGTCCGAGCTAGGCCCCTCCGAAATACCCTGGAACCATATTCTCTACCATCTGTGTGCACCCCCCTCCCGCCCCTCTCCTGTCCACCCTCCTCCCTCCATTCCACCTCAGGGCAAGGTCACCCGGGACGGGCTCTGCTTAGCCGCTACACTACAACACAAAGACAACACGGTCGGCCTTCAACTGCATCTGACCGAGTGTTTTATTAAGCAGTTTTAGCCACTGTTACGTCTTGTACTGCTAGCATGAATATTCTCCACACAGTGTCAGACCTGTTAGAAATTCTTTTTGTACACTGAATAACAAATGAACAATTACACTAATCATTGGAATCCTTTAATATAAAAAACATCTCTACAGAAATGGATTCAATCAAAATTCTCGTTAGTTTTAGACCAATATATCAGCCAGAAAGATATTGGGTGTGTTGGCTGACTAATATGTTTGTTAGATATTTTCACATGTTTATATTTTTAATTAATATATTTATGATTAAATTGAAATATTTTAAATTGAGTAAATAATGTTTATTTAACAACTGAAAAACATTTACATATTATTTAAATAAAATAGATTATCGAAGTTAATACAGTTTTTATATATTTTTACATTGATTTATTACATTGAAAATAATTTAAATAGATTGTCAGTAAATTCATTAGAGTAAAATGATTTCACTTAAATGCTATTTAATTTTAATATTTACATTTAATCATTTATTGCATTTTACATAAAATGGTTAATTAATACATAATATATCATAGAGGTTTGCAATGAAAAAATAAAACAGAAATCAAAAATTTGAACAAGTACAAAAACAAACAAATAAAAAGCATTTATCTACATTTTACCAGCCAGTGATTGGTCAGTGGTAATTGAATTTAAAACTGAATGATTGGCGACTACTAGTTAACATGTTGTATTTACACGGTGTCTTTCACTTCCTCTCTTCCATGAAAAACACATGCGGCTGTAACTGGCTGCTCGCTTCCCTGATGTCTTACAGTCCCCTATGGGGGACAGACCTCTGGCATTTCTTCTTTTTTGATCTGATCACATGTTCAGCCTTTGCGTTTCTCATCTACTGGGCAAACACAGTGTCTGTTTGACTGCACAGACAGGAGGGCTTTGTTTCCAATGTAGACTGTTTACAGGGGGAGAGAAAGTTTGATTTCCATGTAGTTCTCTTGAGATATTGATACCTTGCAGGTGTATGTGTGTGTGTGAGAGAGAGAGTGGTGCAGAATACCAAACACACAGGTCTGGTGGCTCATATCTAATAATGAGACGGGAATGGGGAAAGATTATCTGGAACAAAGAAATGAAGAGCAGTGCGTTGCTACAGTGTACCATTCGACCTCTCCTATTCAAAACCAAAGACACTTTCTACAATTAAAACACACACACACACACACTTGTTTTTTTATTATAGTGTTGACTTTTCATTGACTTTTACCATTTTATACTGAGCTAATGATAATTTCTATAACCTTCCTCTAAAAAATAACCCTGACCAAAACTCTTTTTTAAAAAAAAGCATAGTTGTAAAGTTATTCCATTTACTCTCCCTCTTTCTTTCTTCTGTGGAACCTAAAATAATAAGATTTTGAAAAATATCCCAGTGCATTTTTTGTTCATACATCCCCAAACAACAGCTTATTTATTAATTTTGCACTTTTTTACAGTCTACAGAGGAAGTCAAAAACTGCTTGGTCTCTAACACGCGTGAAAAAAATACCTTCTTTATTCTGACAGAAGAAATAAAATCATACAGGTATGGAATGAACTATGACATCACTTTAAGACATAATTCTCTATGTATCTTCAGCTGTTCTCATATGCACTGCTGGCTAGTCCACAAAATGCAAATAAACTTGCACGCCAGGAAATAATTGACCAAAGTTATTAATTTGCTCTTTAAACCAGATATGTGTACATGAACTCTCCCTAAGAGGCTTCCTCGCATCACAAATACACGGTAAAAAAAAACTAAAACTTTAGCAAGGTTCAGTTTGCATCCTCTGGGATACACATGATGAAGCTAAATATCCACATTTTAGTTTAAAGAGCACTGAAGCATATTTTAAACAAGCACTTCAGCTGCACACCACAAACAGCGTATGTGCAGTTATTAGTGAACTAAGCTGAAAGAGTTTTTAATTATTCATCCTCAGTTTAGAGTTAGAAAGAGAGTTGTTTGCTATACCACGGCAGTCTGAGAGATCTCAGAGAACATGCCGTGGCTCCTCTGGCTTTCAGTTTGCAAGAACAGTCAACAGCACACCAGAACTTCCTTCCTCTGACCACAAGTACATGTGTGTGTGTGTGTGTGTGTGTGTACAAAGAGGCATGATCATCAGGCAGTACTACTTCTGTCTGAGCACCAGCGCAACACCTTCCCTGGAGGTTATTCATACACACACACTTCCCTCATTCCTGGTCATTATGAGACTCTTTTATTATTTAACTCTCCCGTGTTCCATCCCTATTCAATCTGCTCTCACATACACACACACAGACACACACAGACGGTCTGAGAGGGATCGTAGGGGTATTACTGCTGTCAGAATAGATCAGCTGCTTAGACCACTCACCCTTGTCTAAATCAGACTGGTAGAAACTACATGAAACAGGCAATCCCTTACAAACACTTTATAAACACCTCAGACGCTCTTTCTAAACCTGTAATCGTAGCTTATTAGCCTCTAAGACACTCCACAAAGCTACCATGACAGGTTGTCGCCCTAAAATAACATAACTCATTCCTCAGGGTTTTATCTTCCTCTTAGCACACAAATGTTTTTGTAATGCATTTAAGTTTTGGCTTCCCTTTTAAAACTGGGTGAGTGAAACACTACAAGAAATGCTGAAATTAGCTATTTAAAACTTAGCGCTGATTTAGCGTATATTTTAACCAGACCACATCTGTTAGCTAAAAGCTTGAGAAAATGCTATAAACCCCAAAAGGGTCACTTGGCTACTTAATAAATAATTATATGAATTAAAAATCCAAATAAATTCACAGATGCTGCCTCTATTTGATCAAAATACAGTGAATAATGGTGATATTGTGATATTTTAAAATGTCATTTATTCCTGTCATGGGAAAGCTAAATTGCCAACAGACTGGTCCTTCAGTAATCATTCTGATATGCTGATTTTGTGCTCAAGAATGAGTTGTTTTTGGTTGTGCTGCTGTATTGTTTGAAAACCTTTTTTTTCAGGATTATTTTAGAAATGAAAATGCAAAAGAACATCATTTATATATTAAACAGAAATGTTTTGCAACAGTACAAATGTTGTTGCTGTCAAATGCATCATTGTTATATAAAAATGGGAAATATACAGTTGACCAATTTAGAGTTTAACATTACACAGAAACTGACCCCAGTATGACCAATCATAACCAAATATTCCAAATAATGCATGAGATGTGTGTGTTCATCTGCAGCCCGTTCAAGGTACTTATTGCAGTGAGTCCTTGAGATCCACAAATTCTTGGCTCTCTTCATGCAAGGTTAGCAATTTAAATCCACTGATAACATGTACATAACACACACACACACACACACACACACAATGTCCTTGAGCACTTTCTCCTTTTATTTATCTAGTATCTCAATATCACTCCCCTCTCTCTTGTCATGATGCAGAAATGTGAGAGGCTCTATAAAAAAACCCATGTGTTTTTATGTGGCTGCTCTTTCTACTCCCTTTTCCTCAGTATGACAACCAGAGCTTTAGTTTGATCAGGAAAGGGAGGAGCTACCAAAAACACTGCATTTCAATTCAAGCTTCAGGTTGTTACAACTTTGTGTGTGTACAATAACATCAACACTGATTTCCTTAATGTTATTGTAATTTTTTTAATGAAAATGATGGGTAATATCAGGCATTAAAACAATAAAATAAAAACACTACTAACATTTAACAGCTTTTATAGTGCAATGAGTTTCTGCTGTAAATGCCACAAAAAAGATAAATGTCACATTTAACATGTTTGTTATTGATATATATATAAATATATGAAATGCCACTGCATGATGCTCTTCTTGCTGACAGTTCGTTTTATGACTTTGACGTTTATGATACACATTAACTTTCTTGCTGAATAAATAACTGAAATATTAGTGTAAAAACAGATATTTTTAATGCAGAATCAACCTTTTTAATCAGCATGAGACATATTGATATTTTAAGATCGATTGGCCCATCTCTTTCATTCTTCCCTCTGTCTCCTATTCTGTCTTAGTTTCTTAAATGTCTTCTCTTGTTTTCACCCTCCATTGTTTCTTTAATAACGCATCGTAATCCTGGATGAATGAATTGGGTTAATGCTGGGGAACAGGTCACATAAACAATATATTCTCTCTCTCTTGCCTATCACTCTCATGCTCGGTAAGCATGGACTGTTCTTTTAAGCACTGCACACCCGGCTTCATTTGGTAAATTGATTGGGAGATTTGTGTGCTGAGTGAAAGATAAAGCCCCATGGGATGAGTGGAGGAGCCACCACCATTAAAACTGACAGATGTCAAACACGCAAACACGAATCGCACGCTAAGGGGCCACAGTGGCATGTCATTACGTTTATTTATTGTTATTTAAAGGAGGAAACCAAACGAAACCTCCATTTTCACCCTCTTAGCTACTTGTATTAAATATCGAAACACAGCCAAGTACCTCATGCGCAATTTAAAAGGCATTAAACTGAGAACTTGACTCACGTACAGCAATTTAATGATTCAAGGGAATGTTTCAATGAGCAGTTCTTAAAGTTGAGAACCAATCAAATAAATGAGGGAGAATTTGAATTTACTTTTTGGAACAAACTGATGTTAATATGTTATTGGTAATCTGTTTAATTATGCATGCCACATCCCCACCCATATGTTCCTCTGTAAGAGTGCATTAGAGGAGGCAGGAATGAACATCCATGTGTGTGATGATCCCCTGTTGGGGAGGGAGTAAAATTGGATAGAATATAAGAGATGGATTCACTTTAGTAACATTTGCTGGACTGCCAACTTTAATCCGGGTTTTAATATTGTCTAAATTATTCTGTCAAGTATGTTATTGCAATATGTTAGTGTTAAACTGGAATCATTGACATGCAGATTCTTCCATCATTATTCATTATTCTTCCATCAGATTCTGACATCATTATTATTCGAATCTGATACAAACCATAAAAATCTTTAGGGTATACCCAAAAGATTTTTATGTGTACACTGTAAAAAAAGAAATCTGTAAAATGTATGGTGAAAAACCGGCAGCTGTGGTTGCTGGAATTGTATTGTAAGAAATACGGTACCAACAGTTTTAGTTTTACCGTTTTAAGTGAAATTTACAGTTAAATACTGTAATTTTATTAACTGATATAATGTTAATATACCAACATATTTAAGTAATGCAATTTGTTTTGTACCTTTGTACTAACCCAAAGCATCAAATACTGGTGATGATGAGAAAGTCAGGTGATGAAACAAAGCCCAACACAAGCAGCTTTTAAATATGAACATATATAGAAGGTGCTCAGTGTCATTTACACAAACAAACATTAGTCACTCATTAAACTGAAATACGCAATAAACATTAATTTAACAATATCAGATGTAACATAGAACCCTAATAAACATAACTGATAAGAAAAACGTAGAAGAAGAAGAAACAGTGATTTTAAAGGAAAAACATAAAATTCTAAATTTAAAATGCAATGCAGAGAATTCTGGGAATGTCAATTTACGGTTTCCCCTGTAAATTTTACAGGAAATTACTGTTAACTGATATTAAAATCACAGTCATTTTTTTTACAGTGTAGGTTTTATTCTCTTCTTTAAATAAAGAAATTAAGAAAGTATCTTTGTTTTGCCAGGAAGCATTCAAATGACATTAATGAGTTTTATTAAAAGATACACTGAAGTCATTGATACAAAAGCTTTAAATATCTAATAAATGCTATTTTTATACTTTCTATTCATCAAAAAATCCTGAGAAAAAATAGGCAGTACAGCTTATTTTAATATATTGATATTTTTGAATCATATATTATATTTCACAATACTGCTGTTTTTACTGTCTCATGCTGGTTGCTGTATCTTAAAGAAAGTCTAAATATCTACAACTACATGTTTCTCATTTCACCCACGTAATGTATAATGAATATTTATTTTACGCAAAGGTCAAGCTAAGAGAGGTTTTCAAGTAACGTCTGACTAACCACTGACACAAACCATGCTGTGGTCTCTCTCTCTCTCTCTCTCTCTCTCTCTCTCTCTCTCTCTCTCTCTCTCTCACACACACACACACACACACACACA
>JAUMHP010000052.1:7558651-7583604 GCA_032361065.1 Enteromius trimaculatus | reverse complement strand
CTGACTAACCACTGACACAAACCATGCTGTGGTCTCTCTCTCTCTCTCTCTCTCTCACACACACACACACACACACACACACACATAACAGACAGGAACAAACATATATGTGGGTGTAATGTCTACAAACGGTCAACTTAGTAGCTTGGTGGAACGTAACCACGCCTCTCAGCATATTCCTCGGGCCAATAGGATTGGGTGTGTCCACGGCTTGTGGCACTAGTTTAGTAGATTTCACAAAATAAACCACAGTGTTATGACTGAACTATCAGTGTTGCACAAAGAATTCACTTTGTACTCTACACTAGGCCTGTTGGAATCATTTCTAGTCGTGAGGGGGATGTTTGCATGGGCATAAAAACGTGGGTGTTTATAGGCCGGTGGTTTGAATAGATGCAATAAATCAGAGCATTTATTTCTGCTATGCAAATCTATTAGATAGATTGTGTTAATGACCAGTGGATTTACCACAACTTTTCTAATCATCTGTGGTTACTAGATAAGAAATTAAAACAAACAAATAAACAACAGTTTAATTTAGACTGATCTGCTAATGAATCATTAAGACCAAATTGTGAACCAGATTGACTGATTGATTCAAAAGAATGACTCAAAGCAATCATTTGTAATGTTCAATATGCGAGCGTGTTTTACTCTACAGAAGAGCAATATCCAGCTGATTAAATATTTAGAATGGGGCGCAACTACAAAATGCATCTTCACTTCAGAGATTTCCATGGCTTTCCATTACTTTTTACTCTTTTGCATGGTTGAAAAAAAGAGTTTAAATTCCTAGCTACTTCCAAGATACCCTGAAATTGCTTTTTTTGGTCTAAAATAAGGCTATACTGATGCTCTGATATTAGGCACAGAAACATTTGTAGCGTACTACCACCAGTAAATGAAGGCAATTTTACAGATGCTTGTGATTGTTGCATACTACACCCTTAAAATAATATATTTATAGCTGGGAGTGCATTATTGGGACAGATGAGATGGATGGGGAGAAAAAGCACGCGCGAGGGAAATCAATTTTGCTGAAACAGTGACACACTGCACTTGACTGATATCTTTAACCTGCTCAAGAAAACACATCCTTATTAAAGCTACGGCACACATTTAAACACAAGAATTAAAGTCAGATCTGGTAATTCTCGAACCGCACCGCAGTATTTTCTGCTCAACATAAAAGTAGAACAAAGGCTCAAATGCTCAGTGCTAGTTTTACGCCATCACCCTCTTTTTTTCCCCTCTCCCTCCTCGTCATTTTCTCCCTCTTCTGTATTCTCCTGTATTCTCCTTCATCACTCTCTCCACAGGGTGTCTGGAAGAAGGCGAGGAAAAGACAACAACAAACGACTGCATGTCAGACAGAATGAATGGTAGAAGAGAGAGAGAGAAAGTGAGAGAGCGGGAGAGAGAAACACACCCAAACAGGAGCAGGAAGGCACTGAGAGAAAAAAAGACTGAATCAGCATCCACCACAGCAAGAGCTGCTGTCTAGATCAGTGCTTCTCAACCGCTTTGGCTTCAGGCTCAGATTTTACATTAGAACACTGAGTGGCAACCCAACGCAGACCCATAATTGTTTATGAAGCAAAAGTAAACGAGGATGTCTTTGAAATACAACATTAAATGGTATTAATCTGAACTATAAACTGATAATTTGCTTTATTATACTAGGATCTGACTAACCACAGGCTCTTCTTTGTAGTTTGGATTCTTTGGTTGTCTTTTGAACTTTGATGGCCTTCTGAACTTTTGACTTTCATGCTCTCAGGAGACAGTAATTCACTAAACAAAGCACCAACCATGTTTGACCTCACTGAAATTGAACCCGTACCAGTATTTAATGTCGTCTGGGTCATATTGTCTTTTAGCTTGTGTAATTTTTGCTCATGGTTTCTAAGGGATGAGGGCATTTCGAACATGATTCTTTGTCATACTAAAAAATTATTAAAATATGTGCCAATAATAATAAAAAAGAACAGATGGAAGGTTGATAAGTTTTCTTTTTGGCTGACGTCAACAAGTTCATTTCAGGTGGTAAAAATATAATACAATATTAAACCCAACTTTTACAGTGCCACTATCATGCCATTTCCAGGTGTGTAATGTCGCTGTATGTAAATGTAAACGACCTCCAAAGTTGTAAATCCGAATGTGCACGTTTAATAAGTTTATAAAGAGTAGACTCTGTACAGCCTTAACGAGTCGTTAGTAATTCGAATTCCATTTCGGTAATTTGCGCCTATTTTCAATGTTGGCCAGCCGCGAACAACTTGACCCCGCCTACAAACACGTCATTTTACTGCCGACTGCTGTACAGGCCAACTGACCAATCAGAGCAGAGCAGGCTCACGGAAAGGAGGGGTTTAGAGGACTGAATCTTAGAACTGCTTTGAACGAATCGTTTGAGAATCGCTGGAAAATGAGGTGATATTAAATGCATATTCTCAGAAAGCAAAAGCGTTTTTTCAACTCGAATGCATGTTAACCTATTTTAGGACACCCCCAAAACAATATTAATGGCATAATAGGGGCACTTTAATGATTCAATCATTCAAATTAAATCCTATATTGTTTCCAATTCAAAACACAGTTCCAACTACTTGAGGTTCTTTAAAGACTCATACTTTACATGCAGAGGCACTGATATGAAACAGAGCTAGCATGGTCAATATTAAAGTTGCATAGATTTGACGTAAAGATATGAACAAATATAAAAAGCACCATGCATATAGGTGAATGTACTATATCTGGCAAGCAGATACACTAGTGCTGTCAAACAGCCAGTCATCACTGTCAACACATGGCTTCATGTCGTGTTAGACTCAATCTGACATTTATATAACCCGCTGTAACACAAACACAGCGTCTAACCAAATCCAAAAGTCATCACACACGTGGCTGGTTATGTAGCCTATTTGTATAAACTGATGTTAAATATACAAAGAGAGCAGTTTAGCAACAGTCAGGAATTATAGACTAAACAGGAATTTACAGCATGACAGCGATATAGAGTGAAGCATAGTGGCATGTCAATCATGAATTAATTTGTGGTTTTCAAATAACCTTTTAAAAAACTGGACAGTTCTCATTCACTTCTATGCACTGGTATTTTTATTTTATGTCTCCCTTGTTCAAAATGTTGGACTGCTTGGCTTTACTTGCCTTCAAAGACTAACTGGAACGCAAGCCAATAGCATTTGATCACGAAATGTGAACATTTAATTGGTTTGAACTACTGAAAGCTGAAACACGCATTTCACTGAACAAGTCACTATTTTGCATGTGAATTCAGAACTTGAATCGACACTGAATGAGACATCTTGTTCATGCATGAGGACCTGATCATTTAAATTAATAAGTTATAATTAGTAATAATACTTGTCTTCAGTAGTGATTGACAATGCATTACTATGTAAAGCAATTTCCACCGCATGAAATAAACAAGTAATAATACATTTTTTTGGTAAATCAACACTAAGGGTGATACTTGATGTCTGCAGTGAATGGCACAGGATAACTATGGATGCTAATTTTGCCACAAAAAAAAAAAATCTAATTTTAACATAAGATTAAGTCATAATTTCTAGGATAAACAAAAAAAAGTCACAATTATGATATACTTAACCATATTATCAAATAAAATGTTGAAATAATAAAATCAGTTATGTCTTTTTTTATCTCACTTTCAGCTACTTTATTATACAACTTAACTTATTGAGTTATAATTATGGCTTTTTATATTAAAATATGACAGTACAGGGTCACGCTTTCATAGATTTCATGCAAATTTTTTTTATCATAGTAGAGACTAACAAATACATCACATTTGTCTTCATTGAAAACAACAGCATATTTATTGATTTTACATGTAAAACCTAACCTTTTAGGTTTTTTCTTGAAAGGCAGGCTCATGTTCTATATATTTAAAATAAACATGATTGCCTTGACATAACTTCATATTGTGCACATCTTAAACAGGCGTGAATGACTAACAAGAATATCCAAGAGGCTGCTTTTGCCTCAGTCTTGAATAAATCTAAGCTAGTCCATTGATATTAAACAATCAGAGTTCTTGTGTAGGTGGATATTTTTTATAGACCGTGTATATCACTCAGATACTTTTAGAACGTGTGTGTGTGTGTGTGCGTGTGTGTAAAGCAGCTCCCAGAACTCCGTCGCCAAGACTGTCTCACTCTGTCTGCCTCCTGTCTGTCTCTCCCTTTCCGCCTCCACTTTCTCCCTCCCTCCTTTTCTCTCTCTCCCTCTCTCTCTTCTTCCTTCACTAAACTCACATGCTCTCTCTTTCTTAGAGTCGCTCACACACTATGCTTTTTCTGTATGTCTGCCTCATTCTCCTGTCTGGAGTCAGACTCTCTCAGTGTCTCTGCTCTGACACTCCTCTCCTCCCTCCCTTTCTCTCTCTCTTCCTCTAGCATCCGTCCCCTCCTCTCTTCCCCCACAGTAAGATGAAAAAACGAGAGAATTAAACATGAGCTGCCTTTCAACAGACAGAGAGAGAGCATTTGGTGCAGATGGGTTTAATCGTTGCCGTTCTTGCTAAAACAGCAACAACACACACGCACACACACAAAACAAAGAATCAGAGAGGATAGGTAAATGTGTTTGACATTGACTGAGAGTACGTCTGTAGTTTCTGGCGGCTGGAAATGTGAGTACGACGAGCAGGAATATGCATTTGTGTGTGTGGAAGGCAGGCAAAACCCTCTCGTTCCTTTAATAAAATACTGATGAGGGCTTGGATTGCTGAATGTCCTCTCTATCTCTGTCTCTTTTCTCTCTGTCTCCTCCGGGTACAAAGCACAGAAGCTGACACAACAAGGCTTCTTTCTTACACACACTGAATAAAATTAAAGGAGGCATTTAGTCCAAAACCTCCTCGGCAGTTTAATTACAATAAATCAAGATATCATTTGTGTCCCTAATATGAACTCTTCAGGAAGGGCTAAGCTGTAAGACATAAGGGTAGTTGACACATCCAAAATAAAATGAAATAAACTGAAATAAAATGAAATGAAGGACTCTGAAGGATTCATTGACTCGTTGAGTGCCTTTCAAACTAGCAAGGTTTAGGCTGCTGTATGAATCTTTTTGACAAACTCATAAAAAAGCAAAGTTCACAGATGAGTCATTAGTTTGCGAACTGGACATCACGGCTCAAACTGAGTTTGTAGTTACACGCAGGAAGCAGTGAGGTGGACTCTAATCAGATGATATCTAAATCTCAAATGGGACACACAAAACCCTTTCCCAAGAACATTTTCCATTTGTCATAGTCTGGGGTTTTGCACATGACATGTCAACGTCAATAAAATAAACATCTTAACTGCCTTTTTATATGGAGTACAACATCACCCAGGACACAACAACTTTCCAAATATAAAACAAACACATGCATGGCAAAAAAAAAACATAGATAACATGTGGGGAAATGTGTGGCAGCAGTGACCTGCCCTCCCTTTGTCTGTCTGTCTCGGCATTTCTCTCAGACACATTTATGTACAGCTGACCCACTTACAGCTTTTAAAAATGGTTAAAATCATTGAACGTGCCCAAGCAGAAGAGAGGCGCAAAACAAGGTTAGACTCTCCACACCCTGCTGGGAAGACTGCTGTGGATGTGTGTGTGTGTGTGTGGTGTTGGTATGAAATATTTTCTCCCATCTAAATAACCCCCCCCACCACCCCACCCCACCATTTCAGCCTTGAAGGAAGGACATGAACACACAAACAAACGCGATACATACATATACATACCAACAGGGCTGAGCAGATCAGTGTTGTTATCGTATAACTAAAATTAATTAAATAAAGGTGTAATACAATAAATTGTAAATATAAGTTGGAAAAATGTAATTCAGTAAAACTTAATAAAGTTTACGACTGATTTTTACTTCCATATTGTGAGATTCTATTTGCAGTTTGATATGAAAAGTCTTAACAGAATTTTTTTATATCAATATTTCTGATTAAATTCTTTCAGAACCAAATCATCTGAGTGTCAATGACTTCATATTTCATGAACTTTTAGGAGAGATCAAAGCTGATACTGTAAACAGCAGGGGCAGCACAGTTCCTCAAGCCCTCTAAATTAAACTCTCTCCACCATTCAACCACATCTCCACTGCTCTTTGACATCACTCAAACGCTTTCCTTCTGACCTCAGATTCAATGAGTCACTTACACATCAATTTGGCATGAGAGAAGTAACATCAAAAATGTCTCTAGTCACATAAACCAACCAGCCAAAGCCACACCTGAGGTTCTCCAGCAACCGTTTAAACACACAGAGAGGTAGACAGAAGCAGCTATGCTTAGCACACACCACAGACACAAATCAGCCATGTTTATTACCTGGAGGTTTCATGTGAGAGAGTGTGTATATTCAGTACATGTGGTCAAGTGTCCACTGCTGCTGTGAGGGCAAATAAACCTCTCTTTCACTCACTCACACACACACACACACACACACACACACACCTCTAGGGTTATCCAATCTGTCACACCAAGGCACAGAAGACAGCAAAAAGGGAGAGAAATGCAGCACAAAGAATTTGTCATCAATGTCAAAAAGGCAGAAAGGATTTTTCATATCTAGGTAACTGGAACTGACTACAAACAGGAGAAAATGTGTTTGCTCTAAAATCCCACATAGAAATTTACTTTCTCAACGTTAATCAAGTCTTGTCCCCATCCTCTCTCTTTCTCACTTCTTCCTGGTTTTGGACTTTTTACAATAAATACATCGCTCTGAAGATTTTTCTTACTTTCCCTAATTGAGGAGTATCAGAGAGGTTACAAAACTAAAAAAAAAAGCATTTCACTTCTGCTTCTGAGGTCAGACGAATAGACTTCCTTCACAAACTGTAAGTGTGACAGAGAGAAGAAAGAGAGGTGTTCAGTAGGAGGAGGGAATCCCCACTTGAGTCAACGACTACGAGAAAGCTACTCCTGCTGGGAAAATACCTGTGTTGCTGTATATTTCTTGTGAATCACGAATCTTGATAACAATCAAACTCTTGTTTAAGCTCCTTGAGGAAATAGACGTACATCGTGTGTTTTTTACAAGACACGTCACACAATTTTACCAAAACAATTAAAAATACTTTCCTATTTAGTGGTAACTTATGTATTAAAAAGGTATGTTTATTAATTTAGTTATATACATAATAAAATATGATATATTTGTATAATATGCAAACAGTATATAATTATAAAAATCTAATTTGTATTGTGTGCATTTGTAAATATAAAGCAAATTAAATTAAACACATTATATATAATTATAGTTAAACTCAATGCAACTTCAGTTAACTAATAATGTTTCACTCAAATGTTAAGATTACAAAAATCTAAATCTTTGTGGTTGAGTTGTTAAATACGGTTTTGAATAACTCTGATTGTGTGTGTGTGTGTTTACGTGTGTGTGAGGGAGAGAGCCAGTTACTTGGAAAGAAGTTTTGAGTCCCTCTTTACTTTGCAACCATGCATGCCAAGACACTAAAGAAACCGGCCCCCTTTTCTCTTTCTTCCTCAGTCTCAGTCTCCTCTAAAATTCATTATCTTTTATTGGAGTGATGAAAGAGGACTACTAGGCTGAAAGAGGGGGACTCTGTCTTCAAACAGACCGCCACGCAGGGAGACAGAATGCACAGCGGTACTTTGAAACTCTATAGTCACACGCATTTACACACACTGCCTTTCTCTCTTTAGCACGGATATACAAACACACTCACACACACACACACAGTCACAAAGCCTTTGCTCTTTCCTGCTTAAACAAACACACATACTCTCACTTCAGAGCAAAGAGAAAATAAATAAAACTCAAGATTTCTCTAAGGTTGCACAAAACAAATTACTTAAAATGTGTTTTTTTCTTCTCTTTTTGATTCAAGGAATTAATGTTTTAGAAATTATAAACTATCAAAACAACTAAAAAAAGGTCCTATCCTAATTAACAGAGATGGGCTTAGCATATTCAGCCTCTTAGCATGAATGCTAATCACACACAAAGACTCACATTCCTTCACTCTCTGTTCAGCTGTCCATTCAATTAACCTTTGGAGCTTCCTAACTGCCCCCCTTATACACACATCAGAGTCGAAACACCCACTCCCCTCCCCTCCCATGGTACACACCACAGGGTGCCCACTCCATCTTTCAAAAACAGTCTCCCCCTGTATGAGAGCATACCCAAAGCTCCAGAAGCTGATGGAAAACCAGGGATGTAATTCTCTCTTCTTGTATATTTGGATTTTAATTGCATAATTCTAGAAGTCTAATGTAACTCCGTTGTCTTTTTTCAATGTGCTAAATCAACTGTCGACTCTATGAAACAAGAATTATGTACACACAATACAGTCTGAGGAAAAAACATTTAGTACTACAGAAGTAATCTATTGTCTGTACTTAAAGGGAGAGTTCACCCAGAAAAGAAAATTCTCTCATTAATTACTCACTCTTATGTCGTTCCAAACCTGTAAGACCTTTGTTCATCTTTGGAACACAAATTAAGTTAATTTTTAGTGAATCTGAGAGCTCTCAGACTGCATAGACACCAGTGTAACTACTGCGTTCAAGGCCCAGAAATGTAATAAGGACATTAAAAAAGTCCTTAAAATTGTAAACTGTTTTTTTTTTTTTTATGCACAAAATGTATTGGTTAAACTTTATTTTAAAAAGTCTATTTTACACATTATATATATAACTGTAAGTATGGTAGGGGTAGCAGAATATGTAAACATATACTTGTTGTATATTGTGGTCCCATCAGAATAAAGCATTAGAAGATATTAGGCAGACGGTCTACTAATACTCTAATGACTGCTAGTTGACATGTAGTTGAAAAGTTACTTACTGTAGTATAGTTACATGGACTATACTACCTTTCTGAGTCAGTTTTGTTGTTAATGAAGGGTCAGAAGGCACCCAAATTTCATCAAAAATATCTTGATTTGTGTTCCAAAAATCTTGCAGGTTTGGAATGGCATGAAGGTGAGTAATTAAATGTGATAAATTGGCTAAACACATCAAGTTAGACATCAAATTAGAAACCACTAATCTTGAACTTAATAAAAATCCTTCGCTCATGTTAAAAGCTAAGTTTAACAAGCATGAAACAGTACTCACATCTCTGCAGTGAGGCACGATACCACCAGCAGGCATCCCCCTTTGCATGCGCTGTGGCAGAAGATGCCCATGTCCTGTGGCTGAGGTGGGTGTCGTGGTTTGCATGCTAGCATTGCGGTATCCTCCCACAGCCAGAGGACCCAACTTGGCCACAGAGGGATCAGGGTCAAAATGTCGTAACGGCTTGGTGTTGTTGAAAGAGTATGGTTCTGGACCCATACCAGCTGTGGCGGTCTTGTTTAGTTGCAGCTGTGAGGGTTTTCCCTGTGCCTGCATTAGGAGCTTGAGGCTACTGGGTGGCTGGTTGGATGTGATTGCCTTGAACAGCTGACTAGACATTGCAGGTGCTTGATTATTTTGCGAGTTGAAAAGATGTCCTTGTGTGGGAGGTTGCGTTACTGGTTGGCATTGCCCAGCTGGACTGGGATGTTTATCTGTTCGGTAAGGAGGTGAAGGCCGTGTATTGTTTGATGTTGGGGCAACACCAGGAAGATAACTTGCCTGAGAACCTTGGATTGCAGTTCCGGAAACTCCTGGTGGGGCATTTCCAGACAGAATGCTGTTCTGGGGGCTAAAAGGGGGCTGAGCAATTGCTGGGCTGGCTAGCTTTTCTGGCCTGTAGGGCGGTGAAGGACCGGTGGATGGGGCCGGAGCCATGCTAGAAATAAGAGAACTCTGGGGGCTCTGAATATTTCCTGCTGGACTGAAGGGCTGCTGATGAGGTGATGAGTTAGGCAGTTTATCCCCTGGTCTGTAAGGTGGAGAGGGACCAGCCCAAGAAGTACTCTGCTGGCCCAATCCAGACATCCCCGACTGTGCAGGTGGAGGACCTGCACTGTTGTTAGAATGATGCTTACTATTCGAAGCCATCTGCTGAAGCTGTTGAGCCCGGGACACTTCATGCCAGTTGGATCCGGGCCGGCTTGATAGGGCGGCAGAAAGCATGGGTGACCGTGCTTGATTTTGCCCTTGTGAAGAGGAGGAGGACAGGGGTGATGCTGAGAGCGGAGACGGTACAGGTTTGGAAGGATGTGGTAGGGTATATGGTGCCCCAGCAGGACTTGGACCCACTTGAGGGGACCCAGCTTGAGAGAAACCAGGGGACTGAGTGAGGTGGGCCTCCAGGTGCGACTGTCTCTGTGGAGATCTTTTGGGGGTGCCATTACCTTCTGGATGGACAAAACCTCCAGCTGCACTTGCCTGGTCATCACTTTCTTTTCCTAAGATCTTCTCAATGTCAAGCTCTGGTAAAGAGGGATCTGGGTTCTTTGTAAGTTCATCCAAAATCTCCTGCAGTTCTTGTTCCACTGAAGGAGTGACTGAACTCCCATTTGGGTTGAAGTTACTTGTCAGGCCTCCTGAGCCTCCCCCGGTGCCTGGTGTTGATCCAGGACTAGCATTTGGGGGTACAGAATATGGAGAGCCCAAATTGTTGCTGTTGCTGGTCAATCGATTAGCTTCTAGAACACCCCCCTGGTTGCCCATCCCAGAAGGGAATAGGGGTTGAGGGTAACTGGGGCCCATGGCCAGGGTGACATCTTCCAGACATAGTCGTTTGCCACCTCCCTGGGTCATAGACGTGTCAGAGACCCCGTTTAGTGAGGCAGAACTCTCAACGGCCCCAGTCAATTTCCTCTTCAGGGATCCTGGCAGCTGTGGAGACAGAGAGAGATAAAGCCTTGTTATCAAGTGCAAGTTGCTTCAAGGAAAACAGAAGAGTGACATTCAAAAATTACAAAAAATAAAAATAACCCACACAAAAGATTGCTAACCAGAATTGTTTAATATTATGTGACATAATTTACTAAGAGTCCAAATGTGGATACTCATTCACATTTCTCAAGTATATATTTAGTTTTCTGGCAACAAACTGATTGTTGCCACAAGTTGACTGGTCTGTTACCGCCCACAAATGGTCTGTAGGGATCTCAAGGCTCTATCTTTCAAACACTACCAGTATGAATGCCTGTTTCCAAAATGGGCTTTTTTGTGTCTGAGCCTTCCAAGGGCCCAGCTGTTGTCCAATGGTGCCAAAAGTGGGATCATTCAGCAGACCGTTTCCATTAATGCATTGGTCAGCACCCTGAACGCCTTCTCTCTTACCCCATCCTTCCCAGTTCTAGCCCTCTGGAGAGCCCTCTTAGCGGATTAAGACTAAAGAACCGCCAATCAAAGCGCCTCATTCACATTCAGAATGAAGATGTTTGCAAACTTGCAAATCACATAATATAAAAGACATTGACTGGACATTTTTTCAGATGTGTGGCCTCCAAGCAACTCCTATTATCAAAGCACTGAATGAAACTTAAAACAAAATGCCAGTAAACAAAAATTGTGAGAGTTCGCTCTGATTTTACAGAATAAACCAGATAAATCAGGTATTAGCAGTTTCAGCTCATGAGAGCAATGCATTATTTAACCTTTTTCTTTATCGTTTAAGAGACTAGTGGACTCCCAAAAAACGAGGCATAAAAGAGAGAGAGGAAGATGGCTGGAAAGAAAGGGTCTTGGTGGATTTAAGTCCCAGTGCAGCTAGAAGCTGTGTGTTCCATGACACTTTTAACCTTATAGAAAAATTGAGAAAGACAGAGATCGAGAGACGAATGAAGAGAGACCTCCAAAGAAATGGATTCTTGATGGGATGAATAATTTACTGTAACATTCCAGCTGCAGAAGAATGTGCAGTATTTTTTCATTCTTGTTTCTTCTGCATTCTCTCTATTTTATGAGGATTCTGACACCATTATCCATTTTTAAGCTCTTTCTCAGACTTGTAAAAGCCATTGGGAAAACCATTACAGGATATTGCCTTGTACATATCATATAGAGAAAACATTCTTGACAGCTCCCAACATTGTATCCGCCTAGATACAATACAGGAATATATAAACACTACACCTCACACCCCCTTCCAAAGAAGCTGGATTATGGACACTGCTAGTCCACTTCCTACAAAAGCACTCTTTCCTCCTTTCTCTTCCTTCATCCCCCCATCCCCCACCCCCTTTTTATCTAGGAGGTTTTCCACATAGATTCCTCTCTGACTAGAACAATGGAACTCTGGAGACACACCTTCCCCGGCATCGCCAAGCTGTCTGCACAGTCCACCCTGCCGTGCATGTGTGTGTGTGTTTGAAAAAGAGACAGTGTGAACACGTGACGAAAAGGAAGAGTGTCTGTGCATGTGTAACAGAATATGAATTAATGCAGCCTTCATTTTAGAGCCTGTATTCTCACTGACACACACACACACACACACACAATTCTCTCTCTAATGGATGCCAATTTCACCCTGAGTAAACACATCAATACAGACACATCGACTGTCTCTCTCCCTCTCTCTCTCTTTCTCTCTCTCTCTGCTGGAGGGACGCCTTTCATTCGGTAGCGATCGGATTTGTCCCATTATGACTGACACAACCATCTGTCAGCACAGAGCGCTGGCAAGAGAGAGGGAGAGAGAGGGAGCAGACCTATCATCCACACTGCTGTGCATATTCCTCATAATTATGGCTGGTAAGGCATACATCTGATTGCATTGTTCTGATTCTCATTAAAGCTGCACTGAATACACACACACACACACACACACACATGCAGGACGCTAAACAAACAGAATGGTACCGTGATGAGAAGGGATTAGTAAATTAGTGCAGTCTGAGTGTGTGTGTAATGGTAGATTTCAATAATTGGGTTGATGGATTCGGTGGGTATTGAGACTAAAATAAAAAGCATCAAATAGTCCCAGAGACCAAAGTGTCAACTAGAACAGTGCCTAGTAAAAACACTACAGCCACCATCACAAATACTAAAAATTATGAATAAAATACTACCTTAACAAGCAATAAAAAATGCAAACAAAAATGCACAGTATGTTTATTGGACTGACACGTGACACTCAGCAGTACTAGCACCTGTAATGCATACTGTACTAACATATTCTCACACCACCACAGAACCTACAGCGTGACCAGCGGAGCCCAGTTTAAAAGAATACATTTAGTTTGATTCACTAAAAAGAAGCCGTTTATTAGAGTCATTCGTAAAGTACTGAATCAATATGCACTTCACGTTGTTAATAACATGAACGGAATATATATCTATCCGTCTATCCTTTCTCTACGTATTTGTATGTCAACATAGCACAAACTAACCCTAACCGGAATAAGTTTGTAAGTTACATATCCAGATCTGCATCTAAACAAAAACCTGAAAATTAGATCTAAAATGAATACTGATTAGCAGTCAGGGACACTAAAATGTACTCATGTTCTTATAATCGAACTATTTAGAATTCCTGGTTTTGTGCGTTCGAATCATTTGTTCAAATCATTGTAAATAGCAGGGTTCTTTCTAGGCTATTATATTTGTTTCTTCATTCTTCTTGCGTCTGGACCTGGCTGTCATGTCCACACACACAGCTTTCCATGACGGCTGCTATCGATCCCCCTCTGCAACGGTTGATTATTCAACCACTGTGTCCCCGTCTGTGCAGTCATCTGAAACGAATCAATGATTCAGAAGCTTTTGGACTCTTCACAGATGCCAAGACAAAGTTATGGAATCTTTGACACATTATTATCTTAAATGACTCACTCGGCAATTCAAATTACTGGCAAAATGACTATTCGCAAAAAGTTCGTTAAACTTCAACCACCGCCGTTTATCAACTAACGGGATTTCACAGACTAATTATTTAGAGTTCTAAATAATTTAAGTAATGTTCACTGTACAATTATCACTTGAATCTGCAGCGACTAATTAGAAGAACGTTCATTCAACTCAACTCAGAAGAGCCAAAATATATTCACTTTTGGTTTGTGAAGAACAGAAGGTTATCTGAGAAATGATTAAGAGGAAGATTGTGAAGATAGCTACCTCTACTTGTACGTTTCACTGTAAAAAGAGGGTAATTAAGGACAGTCCCTCTTTTTAGAGAACACAGAAACAGGATGAGGAGTGTGTGTGCAAGAGAAAGAAAGATAGCGATACAGAGTAGGGCAGAGGGAGGGTCAGTGCCAAGAGAAACAGAATGGGAGGGGTCTGGAGACACTTTTTGCGCATATAAACAGAGTTTCGTCTCATAGACCAACATAAACACGCCTAATGCGTGTGGATATGTGTGTGCCGGAAAACACAGAGTCTAGCTCTCGTACACTCACAAACTCCCTCAAAGAGGTGCTGAGATAAAGGTACTTTACTGATCCCTGTGGGACAATTAAACCCAAAAATGTCATTGTTTAGTCAACTTTCTTTCCTCTGTGGAACACAAAAAGCAAAAATGTTTGATTAATATCTTTGCCACCCTCTTTTCAAAATAATGAAAGTTAATGAGGATTGGGGCTGCCAGGTTCTAAAAGGTCAAAAAAGCACCACAAAAGCATCATAAAAATAGCAACTTATATGCTATATTTAAATCCTAATATCATACGAAACAGACTGGCATTTACGATGTTATTCAATTAAAATCTGGTTATGCAATTGCTGTCCTTGGCACATTAATAACTTCACAAGAAAACAATGACCAGTTTATTCTGTTAAGATGTTTTCAATTCATCATTTGATCCAGTTCAGGTAACTCTGATATAACTTGGTAAATTTGGTTCTTTTGGTTTGGTTTGACTTAATGACTCCTACCATAGTGGTTAAAACTCATGGGGGAGAAAGATTATTTGTGAAAACTGACTTAAATTTCAGTCGGGTACTTGCATAATTGCTATCACATGACTTAGAATAAGAGTGAATCATTTTAAGGAAACTTTGGTACAGTTTTCAGTGATTTATTATCATTTAAACTTTTACACTAAATATATATATTAGTATTTATTTATATTTTAATACATTTTAATACATATCTCTAGTGTCACATGACCCTAAAAATCATTTTAACATGTTGTTTTGGTGATTGAGAAACATTTATTATTATTATCATTCTTGAAAACAACTGCTTAATAATCTTTTTCCAGATTATTTGATGAATATACATTTTCATATCTGAATAAAAACATTTTTAAGATTATGTTTGTCTTAATGTTTGATTATTTTAATACATTCTTGCGAATTAAAATTTCTAAAGACAAAAATTGTACCGACCCCAAACTTTTGAACAACAGTGTAGAAAAAACTAATCAGGATATTCTTAAAACATTCAGTATGGGTTACACAGAAAAAAGGAAAGCCACACAGGTTTAGAAAAACATTAAGGTAAATTCTATAAATGTAATTTCAGTCCATAATGAGAGAATTTTCATTAAACTTTCCCTTTCAGCGCAAAACAGAGCTAGTGTGAAATGTGAAAGTCACAAATGCTCTTGGAGCAAAAGTAGAGTTTTAGCATGAAATGTGATGAGACACTTAGAGGATAGAGTGTTATAAAGCAGTAAAAGCGAGGAGAGGTGAGACAGGGTGAAAGAAAACCCCTCCTTTCTTGAATAAGCCATCTCAAAGAAATCAGTGTGCTTGTGTGACAGGGAGGGGAAAACAAAACAAGCGACTTCCCAGCGAAAGTAAACGAGCAGGCGCATATTTACACACAGGCGAACAAGAGAGCAAACACGCGCGCGCACCCGCGCACAAACCCGCGTGCACACTGTGGTAGTAGCCCTGCTGAGATTAAAAGAGCAAGCTTTCTTCATTTATCTCTTTTCCCACTGCACTCTTTTTCCCTTTTCCTCTCTCCCTCCCTCCTTCCCTGTGGCATGTAATGGTATGCCAATCATCATTACTGTTTCCATTGTTGTGCCCTTAATTACCGCTGCCTCTGCGATGCCACTGTCATCTAGATATGCTAATAAACAAAGAATAGCCCGGCAGCCATGCGCCACTGCGTTAGTGTGAGCGTGCGCCGTGAGTATGTGTGTGTTGGTGTCTTCTGCTCGGCTCTGGTGATGCTTTCTGCCTCAAACTCTGTCTTTTGCGGCAGGAGCACAAACGCTCATCTCACAAACAAGATGACCTTGCAGATAAGCATTTGTTCAGACGCGACCCGTCTAGTTACATAAGCGTTAGCAAAGAAAATAAATTACTTGATATTTTGGTAAATTTAATGTAAAAAAAAAAAAATACATTCGCTTTATAATACATGCATTATAAAGAGACTTAAAGTGCAGTCAAGGTATATGTTTGTTCCAAACTGAACCTGTGATAATGGTGCTGCAAGGCCATGATCTATTGCCTGAGCTACACAGTAGCAGATATGCAATCATCTGCTAATTAGCCAGTATCAATAGACAATGAAAAGGAGTCCACGTGAAGCTAGAAATATATTATAGCTTGATTAGTAATTCATCTAAACAAAGAAAAAATCTCTGCTAACAAGCTCGGGTTAAAAACATCGTACTGATTTAAGTGACTCTCTTAAACACAGGCAAAATTTGTTCAACGTAGAATATATTTGGTATACTGGAAATAATACATATTAATATAGTCATAATATATCAATCAGGTATTGGTGCACTGCCCATGTTTTTGTATATTAATCCTGTGTGTTAAAATATCATACATTCATACATACACTCTATAGAAGTGTAGCATTGCATTATTGAAATATATACATTACCATTTAAACTGACCCACCAAAACTGTATGAAATAAATTGGAATCGCAGTAAAAAGGGTAACAGTTTTCAGAACTCTTAGATGAATAGCAAGTTCCATAAAACAGCATTTATTTGAACTATAAATATTTAGTAACATTCTTAATGTTTTTTGTGCTTTCTTGTCCAAAAAAAGTATTTGAAAAAAAAAAAAAAAAACAGTAGTGTAAAGTACTAAAAGAATCAAGTACCTTAAAATCATGCTTTGTATTGTCATCTATGCAGACATTTTCTTACCTAACAGCACATCTACTGCAGAGATTGTTCCCTTCGGAGCAGCCCAGGGTTAAGTTCCTCGCTCAAGGGCACACTAGTGATGGGGGATCCCAATAATTCTACACTTCATGAACTGCAAGCCGACAGATTACCAGCCCGGGTCTTTAATCTAAAATCCACTAGCATCCCCATAACACACAGAAACCCACACTGCTGTTCAAATCTCAATTAGGAAGTGATAATTGTGTGTATAATTGAATAAGGAGATGAACTGATTATAATTTCTGTGCCTTCATCTATCTTGAATATAATCTAAACACTAAAAGTGTGACTGATTTAGCAACTGTCTCACTGTTTGATTGAATATTACACCCTATTATGATAATCATCTCATACATTTCATGTATTTGTTGCCTATTTGGAATCCCAATTCCCACTGCCATATACCAACTACTGTGTACATTATATCTTTAAATCTTAGCTGTATATGACAGTGTAGAATCTGTATGTATAAATAGGACAGCCTTGATGCGTGTTTTGTACAAACAGCTTTGTTCATCCATCATTTATAAGTGCAGTTTGTATATCTGTACAAATATATACATTAGAAGCTTCATGCCTTAAATGTATTTTAAGTATGTATGACTATGTTAACTTAACACACATCATGTGTGTGCATGTCCAGATGTGTAACGACAGGTGGGGTAGGTTTCAGACAGGATAAAGAGGATTAGGGGAGCGGGGAGTGAGCTCTTCCCCAACACCCCAGAGAGCCAGAGAGATAAAGAGCAAATCAAAGCTAAAACAAAGACAAAAGACAAACAGTAATTATTTTATAATCTGGCAACCATGTAGATCACATCCAAAAAAACATCTAACAAGTGAACTATCCGGCCCAAATAACAACACGCTGTATATCACCTTTAAATAATACAATCCTTGATACCGATTAGTCAAGACTATGGTCTGCCTATAGGTCATATTGAACCATTGAGAAGTCAAAGTCTATATATTACAGACTTGAAATGAGCATGTGGCAGCAGTACCCACATATCATACAAAGTCATATGTGAGAAGTCTTTCGATTCACATCAGGAGGAAGAGAGAGTGAGTTTTAGATAACTGGGGCACTTTTATTCTGAGTCACTGCTTGTTTTTCTTTCCTTTCTTGATAGTCAGTCTCATGCGATGTGTGAATGTTTGTTTGTGCGACTTTAGGATGTTTTTCCGGTGTTGTTTTCAGTAAATGACGAGCGACAAGTACCAGAGAGATCAGACTGAGGGAATACCCTAAACGCTTTCCGCTCACTTTCTCCACATTGTTTTTAATGCACATCTTTGTAGAGATTTCCAGTAAAAATATCAAAACATTCTCAACAAGATTCATTCACCTGATATGTGAAATTGCATAAGATATATCCTAAAATATTACAATAAATAGCAAAAATACATCTTGACCATTGAAATGCAATGTTTATATAAGGCTTTCCATGCTATTCAAGGTGTATGTTTTAATCCTGTGTTTAATATTTAATGTTATGAGAGCTGCCACTCTAAATTTAGTTGTATCCAGACAATGAAAAACAAATCTTACTTGTATAATTATCCTCTGTTAGTACTTATTTCTTATCTTTTATTTGTATGCTTTAGCACAGCTGGGGAGTACTTTTCAGCCAGAAAAAAAACATTTCACTGTATGTTGTACCAGCTACATGTGACAAATAAAGAATCTTCAATCTTCAATATAAATAAAGTCTAAAACGTTATTGTTAAATTCACCTGATATTAAGCAGTACTCCAGTAAAACCATTTTTTAAGAGGAAAAAGTAAAGTTTAATTCATCTGACAATAACATGCAAATGAATACAATTATGATATCATACAAACTATGATATAAAATAATAATTTTAGAAGATAAAAATGCTAAAATATTAAGGCTTAAAACAACTTTTTAAAAGCGATTGCATTTTTTTATGTAATGCAATATTTCTTAAAATCTTAATATCTTGCATAGTTTTGTTTATTAGGTAAATAATCTTATCACGTAAAAAGATGTTTCATTGGAAAACAAGACAAAAAAACACAAACATTTTCCAGTTCAAACACACTGACACCAAATCAAGCGGTTCCATCTGTTATTTTTCTCGAAGAAAAGCGTGACTGTGATTTAATTCACTTATTGATACAGAATAACAATCCTAATCACAGAGCTAGAGCGATGAACACACACACAAACAGTCTCTGAGCGCAGAGTGCCGGAAGGTCTGAGCGCTCTGTGCTGTGTTCAATGAATGTCAATGAACTTGTGAGGAGTGAGCGAGCGAGTGAGAGGAGAGAGACGGATGCACAGCTTTTTTAATAGCGAAAGATAAACGCAGGACAAAGACAAAAGGAAACGGAGAGAAAAGAAAGGCAAGACAGCCCCTCTTTGTTTGCTTATGCGTGCGTGTAGGCACATCTGTGTTCGCAAAGATAGGAAATGTTCATTCAGTGGTTTTTTACTGCATTTGTTAGTCATCTTGACCAGGCGCAAAGTGATCCCAGTTGTCTTTCTCAGCCCATTTTAACGTCCATCCGAGCACTTTTATTAATAAAACAGGAGAGAGATAGAGCGTGTGTGTTTGTGTGCGGCTATATATATACAGTATAAGAGCAGCTGCAGGGTAGGGCTAATTTAGCAGCTCTGCTAGTCTCACTGGACACTCCAGCTGCGTCAAAGCAACGAGACACACGCTCATACACACACACACAAACTCAGATACTTGTCTTTTTCATGAGAGGAGTCTGACATTGACCACACATGAAGATGAGACCTAACACAGCTCCAAACATGTACTATAGATACTATAAGATTAGATAACCCAAAAGCTGGTAAAAATGTCAGGCCGTACACAGACATGGGAAAGCAATCAGAATCATTTTCCCAATTAGATTCAGATCCAGTTTGATTTTGATTCAGTTTTGATTCATTTAGGTATATTTTAAATATAATGTTCGTTCGTGTTATTGTTAATGTTATTGTTATAAATCGTGCATTGCAGCATTTCAGACTGATTCTGTTCCTGTAACTCAAACAGTAGACCATGGGACTAGCAACGCCAAGGACATGGGTTAGATTCGCAGGGAGCGCATTAACTGAACGCAATTTAAGTCACTTTGAATGAAAGTGTGTGTCAGTATAAATTTAAACTAGTGCTAGGCAACGATTAATCGCATTCAAAATATACTTTTTTGTGTACATAATATATGTATGTATACCGTGTATGTTTATTATGTAAATAGAAATACACACGTCATACATTTCAGAAAAATATGTTGTTTATATATTAAATATATGTATATATAATAAAAATTATATGAATATAAATATATAACTGTAAAAAGATTTCAAAATATATACTGTATGTGCATGTCTTTACATAATAAACATGTTATATAAACAAAACTTTTATTTTTGAACGCGACTAATGGCGATTAATTGTTGCCCAGCTCTAATTTTTAGAACTATTCATTCAAAGAACCAGCTCATTTCTGGATTTTTTCTACTCTGGTCAAGCTCTATGTTTTTGATTCACTAAAATGAATCGACTCATATGACTCGGGCCAACACTGATTGTGCTGCAAGTTTTGTACAACAGTATTGGACAACTCTCAATTGCACCGCTTGCCATTTTACATCAATAAACAAAATATGATTTCTTTAGCTGTAGCGCTGGAGATTCAGCAGCTATTCTGAGCGAGTCTGTGCTTTGACATATAATTGTGGGCGTCCAGACACAGACTGTGTTTCTGTAATCAGTTCAATTGCACCCGCCACCGGCACACAACATATATATACAGTAAACGTAAAGGGATCAATACGGAAAATAAAAATATCAATTTTTCCTCACTGTTTCACTCTGCTGAAAGGCTGTGTATGAGTGTTAACCCTCTGACATTTTGACCGTGTGACCCTGTAATCCAGAAATCTCCACCAATCCCCTCTCTCGTTGCCTCTACAGTAGCGTTTCATCCTCTGACTCACACACACAGTTTATCCCCCTGAGCAGGAGAGAAAGAGCAAATAGACTTAAAGGAAGATACTCAGTTTTGTATGTCTTCCTCAGATAAGAAAAGGCTTAGAGAGAATCAACTCGCCAAATCTTCAGAATCTAGTCTCCAAAACACACAAAGAGGGAGACGGAGAGTGCGAGAGAGAGGGAGAAAAAGAGAGAGAGGGAGGAACAGAGGGAGTGAACAGATACTGTATTCATTTCACACTTGTCAGCTGCGAGAGCAGAATCAAAATGAATACAAGGCTGAATGAAGAATGACAGACAATCTGAAAGCAGAAAGAGAGAGAGAGAGACAGAGAGGATGGAAAGAGAGGGGAAACTGCTGATCCTGCCGGAGAAAAAAGAAACACACTCTTCCAAAATAATTCCAAAATAACCCACCATTCATATTCAGCGGGTAACCAAAGTCGTATTTTCATAGTTTCACATTTTTATCATTTTGTGTTTTTGCTGAGGTCTACTTAGAATGATAATCAAGGTTTTATTAAAGGAACCGTATGTAAGAAATGTATTGTTATGTTCAGCAGGCATTAAGAAATCATGTTAATTTCAAGTACTCATATCGCTGACAGCAGTAGTACAGCCTGGATATTCTCGTTTAAAAAGCGCAGTTGCAGCCCTCAACTGATGTTTATGTTGTCATGTTTTGTTTTAGTCTGAAGCGCCACCCTCCGTCTATCTCCCAACCACGAAGTCGGTAGTGTTTCGTCATCCAGGTTGCCTGCTTTGCATAAACACAGCGCAATCCAGCGTCATTGCGCTCGTTCTAGTTGCTGTCTTCAATTTGGCAACCTGCGTGTGCGTCAAGTCTGAGTAGGAGGGGCCGGGTGAAAAAAACCCATCTCCAATATTTTGAATTTGAACTGCAATACCTTGTTCAACCACTCTGTGTCAATCCTACATACAGTACCTTTAACCTATTTTTTTAGCTGCCGTGCCTTTAAGACTTCTATGTAAAACGTTTATGAGTGAGGGTAAGAAACAATAACCTTAAAAATAAATAAAACAGACATGAGCAGTGCTGACATCTAAATTTGGGCAGTTATGTGCTGACCAATCAGAATAACATTAAAAGGCTGCAGAAGTTGAAATTATATAACTAAAGCTGCATCCTATACGTCCAACTTACATTTTAGAAAGGTCACGGTCTCTCAAAATGAACAGTTTTGGGCCATTAAGATTCAATTCCTCACCAAGGCTGCTTTTTTAGATCAAAATTAAAATAACAAAAAAGTAAAATATTATTCAAATCTCAAACTCAAAAAACTCAAACTGCCCCCGAGGCTTTTAAACAACAGACAGTGCATGTGAAACCGGATATGCTACTATGCTGTTATCCTTGTTCAGCAAATATGTGAAGACGGAAATGCATGCGAAACCAAACAGTAAAACCGTCAGAAGTCAAAGGTCATGACCTTTTGAACTCCATAATGAGCTCCTACACCAAATGCTCTCATTCACAAATGGTAGTAAGTGTATTCAGGCATACGACAGAGCATTTTTAGTGAGTGTGTGTATGTGTGTCTATGCCCAGCTGCTTTACTGTAAGCCCGGCCCTCAGGGAAGGCCCCTTGAGTGTGACTGCCCACCCCTACCTCCATCTCTATCCCTCTCTCTCTCTCTCTCTCTCTCTTCCTGCAGTAATGGTTTAATGGCAGATTACAGAGCCTCTGAGGGCTGAATGGAAGAGTAATAAAATAAATGGCTTTGTAAGGGCCCTTCCCCCACAGAGAGCAGACCACCGCTGAACTCTACAGTCTAGAGGATCCCTGCAAGACCTGTGCAGATAAGGACACAAATGCATGTGTCTCTTTCTTTTTTTTTTCTTTAGACTCTTTCAAATGGTTACATCTGTTAATATCTTATATGTCTCATTTATCACTTCCGGATCCATTTTCATAATCCGCCGACTGTCCACTAATTCTCAGCCTTAGAAATTCAATTCTCTTCAGCCTCAATCTTTTTAGAAAAGTACTAAAGCGTATCATTTTATTACCACATTTTTCCTTTGACGAGAAACTATGGCACTACCATGTTTTGGATATATATATATACCATGATATACCATGGCTATTCTTGAAAACATTATATACATATATGGTAATCATTTATAGCCATAGCGCACACACAACCCCACAAAATCATAACCTTTAACAAGAGTGCTGAATTTAAGGACATTCGCTTTATTGCAACAAGCTAACAAGGACTTGCTTCATAAAGATTTAGCAGAGCTGCTTCAACACCTGGCTGCCTGAACAAACTGACTGAGCAAACTTAAGTGGGTCATTGTTCTACAATAACTCACCTCTTCCATGCTGAACGTTCTCAATCTCACGAGTAAAACTCACTTTATGTTGTGGGATATAAAGTAAAAAATAACACTGACGAAAAATAGTTTAAATACTTTTCCTCGTACTTGTTTATCTTGGACTCTTTTATTTGTTATTGTTTTCACACCTATGAGAAGACTGGGGAAAAAGTGAGTGTCTGTTTATTCCAGATGTCAGGATATTAGCAGGGTGGATCGGCTTGACCGGAGGAAACTCCCTTTCATAAAGACCTCATTCATGCCCCTGAAACACTATAGTGCAGGGTGGTTGAGTGTGTGTGTGTGCTATATCATTCACAGCCAACAAAGTGCAAACAAAAGTGCACACATGCACAAACATTAGCATGTAAACACATACAGGCACCGAAAACAGATGTATATTCACACTTTATGCCACCCAAGAGACACCTTCAGGGGAAAAGTAATAAAAGAAGAAATATGAAGGAGAAAAAGAGAGCGAGACAGGTGACTTGGACAATCACTTTATTACTATTTCCGTTTTCATTGCTAAAAGCTCAATGTACCATTCACCTGTCTTTTGATCTGCTATCATACTGTGATCACCCGTCAGGTGTCAAGCTGCTAATCAGCATTACGACCGTCTGCGAGATCTGGGACAGGAAGAGACGTATCAGATGTGTTATGAAAGTGTCCCGTGGTTAGTAGTTAACGGCATCTAGGTAGAACAATGCAGACACTCCTCTCTGGATGTTGCATAAACACACTAACCTGAACTAACCTGCACTGAGCCAATTACAGTAGCCTGTGTGTGTCAGTGTGTGTGTGTGTGTCCAGAACAGGTGTACGTCTGGCTTAATCTCCTGTGTGGTTGAAGCCAGTGTCACGCCAACGCCATGATCAAAAGCCAGCATTGAAATAAGGGTAAAAACACTTTCTCTATCTCTCTCTCAGACAAGCTCGAGCACAAACTCATTTGCTGCATGGCTGGAAAACGGACGGCGATATTGCCAAGAAGTGAAAAGGCAGGGGTGAACGAAAAAGACAGAGACGCTGAGAATGAGTGTCTTTTGTTGGATGAAGTCCCACCTGCAGCTCTACGGCCACCGAGACGCAGCTGCTCTCCTTTCCCATTCCTCTCTTTGTTTCTGTCTATCATCCCAGGCTCTTCCTCTGCTTATTGATCGCTTCTGCAACCCCTATTCTTATCGTATTCAGTTTTTGGGAGTGTAGCCCTAAGCAGTTTGTTTTTGTAATGGAAGCATGGTTCCGTCTCAAGGTAATAAAAACAATAAGATTTTACGATACAAGTTAATTTTAAGTTTACATCCCACAATTGCAAGAAATAAACGTGCAATTACATAAAATAAAATAACTTGCATTTTGAGGCATTACATGCAGGAAAAATATAGTAGGCTAAATTGTGTGCACGATTTACTATTTCGTTTTCTTGATTTATAAATCGTGCACACAATTTAGCAAATTGAGGGAACGAATAAGCAAATCGAGCATGCGATTGAAAAAAATTGCGTGAACAAATTTTCAAATTAAGCATACTATTTAGTAGGGGTGTCAACAATAATCGATTCGGCGATGCATCGCGATGCGGGGCATGAACGATTCAGCATCGATGCAGCAAA
>JAUMHP010000052.1:7547870-7558551 GCA_032361065.1 Enteromius trimaculatus | reverse complement strand
AATTGAATCGAATCGTTACCTGGTGAATCGTAATTGAATCGAATCGTGAGGGCAGTGCCAATGCACACCACTACTATTTAGCAAATTGAGGGAACTAAATGGCAATCACGCGCACGTTTTAGTAAATCGGGCCCACAATGATTTTTTTTGCACGTAATGTGTGGGGCTCATTACTTGCAACTTCATGTTACAATTGGAACTTAATTTTTCACAATTGCGACTTTGCTTTTAATTTCTTGTAATTGCGCCTTTATTTCTCTTTATTTTGACTTTTTAATTTTCCCTCATTATTGCAAAATGAATTAATCCATTTATTTTTCATAATTGCAACTTTGCTCCTTGTAATGGCAACCTCAGTTCTTGAAAGTGTGCCTTAATTTGTCATAATGAATGCTGATTTTGTCCTTCATTATTGCAAATTTATTTCTCAAAACTGCAACTTCCTGCTCTTGTCTAATAATCATGCATTTATTACCTATTCTAAACATTTTGTATTCTATAGAGGACATTGCCTTCCATTTTTTATGTTAACAAAGTCAGTAATTTTTTCCTAATCATCACTAAATATTTTACTAAACTAATTTCTCCAAAAAGCACCTGAATCCCTGAGCAAGGTAGAAATGGAAAAACATTATTTTTTGGATTTTTTTTAATCTATAATAAGATTTGACGGATGTTAAACCGAAGTAACCTGAGGTTACTTGGTAACCGGTTTGGATCGGTAGACTAGACCATCACAGCACTGACGTAAACGGTCTTGCTTGCGTGTCAAGTGTGCCAGGACTATCAGCAGACTTCTTTACCTCTTTACTATGAGTCCCTGGAGTCTGTTTGCGATAGATTATGCTGTTCTCTGCATATGTCTCTGTGTGTATATAAAGAGAATTTGAGAGAGAGAGAGTGAGAGAGAAACGTCGCTGTAATAGCAGGCGCACTGTCCTGACCTCACTTACAGAGACTGTCATATGCACACACTCACACACACACTGTTCCCGTCTGTCCCGACCTTCACTGAATTCTCGTCATTCATGATGTCACAGGCTCATTGCTTCCAATGTAAGCCTTCTTAGTCAGCCTTAGTTTATATTTGAGAGATTCATTGAAACTCAAACATCACGTGTTGTGATATGGCTACGTTCAAATACTGTGTCTTACACATGTACAGTAACTGCAGTAGAGCTGCCCTTTATTAAACAAAGTTTGTATGCTACAGCTGAAACAAGCACTCTCAAAGAACGCTAATACAGGGTTAAGTCTTTGCCATCATTTATCACATACCTTTATTAGTGCTGTCAAATGATTAATCCTGGTTAATCACATACAAAATTAAAGGGTTTTTGTTTGCATAATATACTGTATGTGTTTGTGTAAATTTTTTATGTATATATATATATATTCCTGAAATATATACATGCCTGTGTGTGTATTTATAGATACATAATAAATATACAAAGCATACATACACATATAAACAAAAACATTAATTTTGGATGCGATTAATCGCGATTAATCATTTTAAAGCAAGCTCTTTTATTAGAGCTAGATGGTGGCAAAAGTAGATTAAATATGCAGAAACAATAAATATTGGCCAATGAATATATAATATATGACAGTTCTCATAACAACTCTCGTAACAATTGCTACTTTATTTCCCGTAATTATAAACTGTCTTCTCGCAATAACTGAATGAAAATCTCACTTTACTGTAACAAAAAAAAAATCTTGTATATGCAACTGTCAACATTTTGACTTGTTTTGTTTTCATGCAAGTAATTTTTTTTTTTCTCAAAATAGTACAGTAGAGATGCATTGATACTGGAATGATAACTACAACGTGACTAGTCTGTGATAGCCTTTAAATAGCCAGTATTATAAAGCCCTACATTTTCATAAAAAGAAAAACAAAATGCGATAGCATGCTACAAATAAAACAAAGGTGCTCTTAAAGTGGTAAAGTTTGCTAGATCATGGCAAAAGTAGTAATAATAAAACGGGCAAGAATAAAAAATCCATATTGTGCCAACATATCCAATATCAGCAAATACTTCTAAATTCTGATACACATTCACCCCGGATACACATTTACATGCATCCTACATACTTTTAGAAGATTTACACTTCTCAGTAGTGTTGAATCCCAGGTATATGGGTGAAAACATGGCTCAGGGGGCACTTTCACTAGGATCAAACACAAACATACAAGCGGCCACTCAATCCCTCTTACAAAAACCTGGATATACATTAACAGATACATGAGCACATACAAAGAGAACACACCCGCTACACAAACACACATGTGTCCTGATCAGAGTGTGTGGGAACGTGTGTGTGTGTGCATGTCTGATTGTTTCCGACAGGCAGGAGAGATGAGAAGTGGCAACCCTGTGCACATATGTATGTGTGGCACTTTGGAAATAGGTCAGCTTAGGCTGGGTTTAGTGGCACTAGGCCCAGCTCAAGCAGAGAAGAGCCTTGGGGCTCAAACACACACACACACACACACACACACGTGTACAAATACACACACCTCCCTGCCAGCAAAGACAAAGACATACAGGCATATTCCACCAATCTACACAAAAGAACTCCAACATATAGAAGCACAAAGATATAATAGATTTGACATGCTTAGGGCTGTTCAGACAGAATATACATTAGGCAATGAAAACAAAATGAAAGGAAAATGCACATTTAGATGATAATTAAGCTTTTTAAATACAAAAAAGCAAGATATCAGAGTAAAATTTTCCAAAATGCATAAAGTAACAAATATGTCATGACAAAAAACTGACTGCATTTAAAAGATGTTTCCTCAAAAGAAAACAAAATCAAGGCTGTTTAATCATAAAGATTACTTAATTATAATGTCTATATTATTGACCACGATATCAGCTATGAGCTCAGCTACACTGTGATGGTCTGAACACAAAATACACACAAACACACAAGCTCTCTAATTACCAGTGCATGGCCAGTCTTCTGAATGTGAGGGAAATAACACTAATGAGCTTCACCTCACTGTGACATTAACACAACCTGCTGTCTGCCATCACACACACGCTTGTGCTCATAACTCAGAAACACACACCTATAAATCAACAGGATGGTTATACAGACAATCATAAAACGCATTAGCTCTCACACACACACACACAGGCACACTAAACATCATAAATCTTTATTCCTACAAACATTAACCTAAGTAACCACATATAATCTAAAGATGAAAACACTGCGTGCGAGTGCCTTTTAAAAATGTCCACGAGAGAGCTTTAAACTCTGAGGATAAAACGCAAAGAGAGGAGCAGATGAACAGATAGTGAGATGATAAATGAAGGGAAGTAGTGAAGGATGGAGAAAAAAAAGAGGAAGTGCTTGTGTCTGTTCTACCGGCTGCCCTTAGACCATTACCAAGGGGATCTCCCAACGGACACACTCACACACACACACACACACACTCAGAGTCAAACAAAGGACAACAGGAACAACGAGTGAGAGAAAGAGAAGGTGGGTGTGAGGTTTAGCAACAAAAGTACATAAACACATATACACCCCTTTCTTCTTCAAGAAAAACTCTCATGTAAACGAAACCACATAAAGGGATAGCTCATCTTAAAATGAAAGTCATATCGTTAATTATTACCAAACACATAAGTCTTTCTTTAGAGAAACATGAAAGGAAATGCTTTGAAGGATGTTAACTGCACTCCTCAATACAATGATATGAATGGAGACAGATGCTGTGTATGATGCAGACTGAAATTAAATATACCTTTTAATACTAGAGACTTTACACTCAGATTTATTGTGCTTTCTTTGATATTTGAATGTTCTGATATACATCTAATAATGTATAAAATATATGAAAGTGTGTTAAAAGCTGCCAAAGGAGCCAGTATTCCGTAAAATAAACTAATAAAATCAAATATGTGCACCTGTCTGCAGCTTCTGTTCCTATTTTGCTTTAATTGTATTGACGCATTAGTTTCTGCAAAGTATCTTAATTTGTAGAACAAAGAAAAAAAAAAAAGCCATAACGGTTTGTGGGGGTGAGCAAATAATGAATTTTTCCCTCTCTTGTGATCTGAAGAAGAAAATAATCTGTTAAACTGCTGCAACCAAAACGAGCTTATTAGACAAATAAGTTTCCTTTTTAGTCCAGGAGGATGCTTTTCAAAAGACTTCAGCAGAAAAAAAAAAAACCCTGCAAAACTCGCCCACTTACATATGAGCAAACAAATGAAAACGACCGAATTGAGTGGATGTTTGTGTGCGTGAGTGAATGAGGAACAAAAAGAGAACTGTGAGCAGGAATTCTGCACCCAAGGTTCACCAAATCCTAGTCCAGCCAACGAGAGCGCGGAGGGAATAAAAGCAGTGCAAATTGCCTGAGTTAGTGCTGGAACACACACACACACACACACACACACACAGAGAATCACTGACTGTCTTGCTGGTCTCAGCCATCCTGTGCTGGTTGTTAAAGCAGTATTAATATTCATGTCGAGCGCTGCTGCTGTCAGTGAGGCAGTTTTAAATGAACACTCCGACCTTGATCCAATCCATGGGGTCTATCCTTATCCAATACAAAAATGTGACTTCAAGGCCTCCCTCTCTCTCTCTCTCGTTCTTTTTCTCTCTCAACACACACTTTTCCTCCATTTTTTCCATCTCCTAACCTCTCCCCCTTTCACCCCTTCTTTCCTGATTATGCAGACTCGGAGCTGGTGCGTGTGTGTGTGTCTGCAATCTCTGTTTGATTTTGCTCACAGACAAGAACGGATCTGCCTTGATAAAGATGGCTGTTCAGAAAGAGCCACAGAGGGATTCAGATTACCTTGATCTCTCAGTTTCTTTCTCCTTCTCGGTTTTTGTTGATGAGGTGGGTGTGATACATTTTTAAACCTGATATTGAGAGAGAAGAACAAAAACCCCCGACTTCTCCCAGTTCTCAAGTGAAACGAATCTGAACACTGTTTGTGAAAAGCGACATACAAATACACAATTGACCGTGAATATCTGTTGCATTGTTATTATTCGGGGTAGCTTGATCTAATCATGTTTTGTAAGATCTAACTTCTCCAACAAGACTCTCTTTGGTATGACGAAAGAGAAACTTGACCGTGCGAGCAGACAGTTTACATGCACGCAGGCGACGCTGAGAATGCAACACATACTTGTACTATGAATTACACTCTGACATGGAAAGCAACAACACATGAAATCAATCTTGCATAGCTGGAAGCGGCGGTTTTCACACATACGCAGAGTATGGCTAAATTCAGAATAGCAATGCATATATTTGTGACAGCAACAGTTCGAAAAGTAGTATGCTATTCTGAATTCAGGACAAAAAAAGGCTTGAATGAGTTGAGTAACTTACTTGACTTAGCTACAAGCTCATTTTTCCTGCAAGGTGACATTTATTCATAGCTTTCAGTCCTGAAGACCTGGATGGCAATGCATCCATAGAACTGATGCACAAGCGTGTCAATTTTTCATCTAGTTCAACACCGCAGATATTTAGATCACCTCTCAAAATGAATGAATTTTGGCAATTTGCAATCCACATTAAGCCCCCCTGGCAATATTTCAATTATTACACAGTGCAACAAAACATTGTAAAACACTTAAAGTGCCTTAATACATGTAAAACACTAATATTAAAGTATAAAATTCAGCAATCTCCGCATTAATGAAGAATAGGAAAGCAGAAAGGCCGGAATACGAACACAATCCACTTAATTGTTAAGTGTTTTCCTTATATTCCGGCTTCATTTGCTTGCCTGTACAAAATATACATCATCACTAAGGTTTTTACTCACATTTTAATATCTGCAATTTACTAAACGCAAACTGGGTAAAAATAACCAGAGGTCAATGGAGCAAAGTGCCGTATTGTGATGTCACGTGAAAACTACCAACTGTGGCAAAACATTTATTATCAAATTCAAAGTATGATTAGCTATTAGTGTAGCCGTTTCAAAAGAGTGATGGACCAGGTTTGAGTCAGGTTTTGTCTAAAATTGTGAAAACCGAAAGCCTCTAAAAGAATCGAGGGAACCAGCAAACAGCTCACTCGAGGGAAATATATTATGCATATATATTAGGGGTGGGCATAGATTATTTTTTTAATCTAGATTAATGTAGATTAAAATGGCTCAGAATATGTGTGCTACCTAAATAATGACTAAAAATAAAGCCCTATTCAGACGGGACTAGTTTAACAGGGGGTCGTTAGAGAATGTTTCGTTTCACAGACGCACTTGGTGATTTTTCTCTCACAACCTCTGTGATAATTCTAGATTCCGAATGCGATGTCTCGGATATTATTTTTCACAACGCATTTGTGTTTTAGCCAACGCGATATGCCGTAGATCATCTTACCGCATTCACGTTTAATATATTTTGATATATATAATCAATATCTATATATATGTATATATATATATATATATATATATAGTTTAATATATATAAAAGAAATAAATAAATACAGATAAAGACCCAGATGAGGTAAACTGTTAAGTTGGGTATTGCAATATCAGTATCAGGTAAGATTACTCACGCTTATTTCTCCACTCGGTAACATAAGTTTTAATAATCAAAATTAATCGAAAGTAGCTAAAGCCAGCTTGAAAAATCGCTAGATGTCCCTAGATGATGTAATACGTTAATTTGCATATTCATTACGTCAGTGCGTCATATTATCTTGCTTCTCTGTGGTCACATAATGTAATTTAATGCACCCAAATTTCAATATAACTGTTTTCACTGTTATATTAAATGGTTTCTGTAGTCAGAAAAACTGAATGACAGTGAAATAGTGACTGAAATGCACCCCATTATTAGGCCTATTAACGTACCTCTATTTTACAAGATGTTAATCTGGATTAAAATCCTGATTTATAATCGAGCCGTTGTCTAATGAACTCAAATACACATAAAATATAGACAGTGGCTATGCTGTGATTTTGGCTATATCTACATGTAAAATAGAGTTAGAAGCAACATAATATCTATTTTAACTGAAAGCCGTGCTCCGCTCAGCCGCTTTTCTGAACAGAACAGACGCAGAGAGAGGTGTGCGCACGCTGGGAAAACAAGAGCTCTCGCGGCACTACTAGAGACTCGCTGAGGTTTGTCCAAGAAGTCGCTAGATTTGTCGCTTGTTGCTTTTTTTGGAAAAATGTCGCCAAGGGGGTCTGAAAAGACAAAACCGCTAGCAACAATGCAGCGCAACAGCTAGGTATACAGCCGCGAGAAAATCATCATAGCTTGCATAGTATAGACCCAGCTCCCAACCCAACTTTGTGAAGCGCGCGATAACAGTCTCACGTTAACGCAGCACCTTAACACCGATAACGGCCCACCACTAATATATATTATGTTTTAGTTGACAAACTCTGCAGAAAAGTTTGTGTTACAGTTAAGTATAGTGACAGAAAATGCTGTCAGCTCACTATTAGCAACAGAAATCATTGGAAAGCCCCCATGGTGTGTATGAGTGAGACTAATAGTCCAGACAAAGACTGACAGTTGCACAGAGCTCATTCTTTCTCATTCCACACACACACTTGAGTAGACACTTGTCCTCTGTGGTTAAGGTGTATCCCTTCGTTGCTCACTTAGTCATCCACCTCAGAAGCCTCCTGTCTCTTTATCTCTGCAGGCTAAATAATGGACCAGCATTAGTTGGGTCTGCCTGCTCTAGAGCCCTCAGATCAATGTCTGCCAGCTCAGACAGAGTCCACTGCTCACTTTATATCTCTGATGCTCCATCCCTCCTTCCTTTATCTCTTCCTTTTGGACTGAATGCGGTCATCTGTTCTTTCTGCCTCTCCTCCACCTTTCCATCTTGCTCACTCTCTTTTGGTGGACCCCCTTTTCTAATAAATCTCATGAATGGTTCTCTCTCAGTAGCTTTCCCTTAAACGCGTCACAGCAATTACAGCTCTCATAAAACGGCGCCATGTAGACCTACACCATGTGTGTGTGTGTGTGTTTGTGTGTGAGATAATGTCCTTGAGGGGGCAAGAGAAGAGCTGGTTATTGATTGGAGGTCCCTGTACGACACATAGGCTTTTGATTTCTCTTGTAGAGCAATGCCTCTGCCTTGTCCTCCCAACAGTATTCTACAAAGTCAAATAGAGTCGACTATTGACTGCTGTTCACCTATGCCATCTAAATGACACACTCTTGACTGTTTCTATAGCCAATTTAGATTGCGTGAAAACCCCCCCAAAACACTATATTGCATTACAAAACTGGCTAAAGCACTAGCTGTATGAAGGTCGGAGTTTAATTTTTTTGTCTGCGTTAGGTATTTGGACACATATTGTTGTTCTTAACTATTTCTCTACAGTTAGCACACAGTATGATGTTTGATTTTTGCCACCTAAACTCCTTTCCCATGGCCTTTTGTTGAAACGCAAGAAAATGTCTTTGAAAAATATGCTATGTATTTTTAGACATATTTATATATAATATAAATTATAGGAATATGAATACACTGTATGTATGTGTATGTCTATATAAATAATAAATATACACAGTACACACATAGATCTTACGTACAAAAACTTATTTTGGATGAGATTAATCGCAATTAAATTGACAGCACTATAGTTTCGAATAAACATTACATTAAGGTCAAAAAATATTTTAACAATTAAACATGCATGGATGAGCTGTTCACAAATAGTCAATAATAAAATAAACGGCAATTGATATATGGTATATAGTGCAATAGCATTCACTTTTATTTTTAAGTTTGCTTTAATTGCACAAACGCTGTTTGAGACCAAAGCAGGTAAAATGTTTCACATTATTCCACATATGTCTACTGGAAGTAACATTTGTTAATAAAAGCTTTTTTTCCTTTACAGCAGCCAGTCAGGATGTACATATGTCTCGCACCAGATGTAGTGTGGGGCCCATGCTTATTAAAACAGCAATAAAGAATGAGCTTTCATCATGCAGCATGCAGAATATGCCTGTGTCAAACAGGTATCAAAAGATGGTTGCTATTATGAGTTGACGATCTTTCAGTGGCATATGGCTGATATGATCCGGTATATCGTGCTAATGTAATTTAGATGGACACATATGCTTCAATACTTATTAAAAATGTTCAAAAATATCTGATTATAAGCCAATGCCAATACCAACAATCTAAAATGTACTAAATATATGTAAGAATGCCAAAATGCTGGTAAGACACTAGTCACTCAGTATTAGTGGTCAATCAATATGGGTTTCTTTCATTGAAAATCCTGATGCTAATACCTATATAGCACAGTGGCTAATAAAAATGCAGTCAATCGGCAAAGGATGATATATCTGGATAATGTATAATGATAAAGCTCACAGCTACTCATAATAGTCTTATTTCCATATGCTGGAATATTTATGGATATCTACGCACTTATGTGTCAGCAGAGATAGGTTGACTTTCACGTTTGAAAGCCTGAAACACATCGAAAAAAATCACAGCAATAAGGCAAGACAAGAGAAATAAGGACCTCTCGAGTGTGAGCGCGCACACACTTGAGACAGTCACACACAGTTGTTAACTTGTGGGATAAAATAAAATCATCTTCTTGGTAAAGAGAGGTCTGATAATCTGTATGAAGAGGGATTTGATGCAATGAATAAATGCATTAATACTCCAGGCGCTTAGCGTCGCAATCACCCTATTGCAATGCAGAGAGAACTGTGCCCGCACCGCGGCATCAGCGCCGCTTCCAATGTGTCAAATGTTAATGACCTGCCAGGGAGAGGAATCTATCCACATGTTCATTTGTCATTAAGAAGGAATATTTTAACACCAGACGCTCAAGTGCTACAGTGTCACAACAATTTAACATAGTGGGGAAAAGGAGGAGGTAAAGAGAGGGAGGAGGGGAGTTCTGACAGATAAAAAGAGGAGGACTGTATTCCTGCAGCCAGCAAGTCTTTAAAGGGGGATGGCGAAAAACAAAAATGCTTTGTATCAGCACAAATGCACACACCGACTGTACCACAGCGCGCTGCTGCCAATATTTTGTTGTGTCAGTAGGTCAGAGAACAGGGAGCATTATGGGGGAAAGTGCCTCTATTGCTTGAGCGGCATTCGGTCTTGTTGTATAACAGAGACGGTGCTACCGTTTCTGTGTGCTGGGTGGTTGAAGGGCCAAAGATGGCATCTACATCCTGCTTAAGAACAACACGTGTAGCTGTCTCACTCATTGACTCCTACACAACCACATGTACTCAGAAAGTGATGTCATTACCAGCAGCTGCACAAACACGCACTGGGAAAAATCAATGAGCGTATGGCACATTTATTAGGTCCTGATGTGGCAGCATAGAAATGCCCGGCCCAGCTGTTATAATAGAAAGCAGTGTGAGTGAGAGACATCTAGAAAGATCTAATCTAACAAGACATGGAGAAGGAGGAAGGTAGTCCTAGAGCTGTGCTCCCAAATCACACTGCCCTGGGGGCAGAAACTCCATTAAACTGTTAGAAGACGTACTATGAGCAGGAAATATTGAAGACGAAGATTTCTGCTGAAATTACCAAATGGAGTGTATTAAGGGTCTTGTCCTGTGGCACTTAAGTACAATGTAAAACAACCCTGATCATATACAAGGTTATGTAATTTTGCCAGTCTGGCTACCTTGACACACAAATTTGTGA
>JAUMHP010000052.1:7534670-7547825 GCA_032361065.1 Enteromius trimaculatus | reverse complement strand
ACACGTCCAGTGTAGACGAGTAATCTTGTCAGATAAACAGAGTGGAAGTAGCCACAGATGATGAGAGAAGATGAACAGAACAATTGCCAACTTATTCATTAAGAATGGTAAGTTAAGGCCTGATCCATCCAATTATTTATGCACAAACACCATTACCTTTCTTGTAAAATTGTGCTTCAATTAAAGAACTTTATTGACCAGATTGCGACACCTTGTCTACATCGGACCACAATGGCACGACAAAATACAATAGAACCTATTCTGCTGTCTTTAATGGATGTTAATGATATTGCCTAAAGAAAACTAATGCTGTGTTCTATTTATGGCATATTGACACAAGTTTCAGTGTAGACATGGTGCTAGGTACTCATTTAAAACGTCAATATTGCCTATATGAAAACCTGGGTGCACCTAACTTTTGTGCTGGTGCGCATACAAAAAAGTTAGGTGCACCAGTGCAACCAGTGGAAAAAGTTAGTCTAGAGCAGTGTTATTTATTGAGTATATTCAAATAGAAAACACAAATTTTACATTTTCATTTCATTTTATAGTATTATTATTGTATTGTATTTTTTATTAAATAGGCACAGCCTTGGTGACCAGAAAAGACCCCTTTTGGACAGTACGCATACACAGCTGTTAAAAAAACAGCCAAAATTTGTTCATTTGATCAGCCAATATATTGATCTATGACAGGGTTTCTCAATTCTTACCCTGGAAGTCCAATGCCCTGCAGAGTTTAGCTCCAACCCTGATAAAACTATGCTTTTCTAATTATCCTTAAGACACTAATTAGCATGCTAAGGTGTGTTTCATTAGGGTTAGAGCTAAACTCTGAAGTGCATTGGACCTAAATATTTGAGAAACCCCGGCCTATAAAGTACACAAACTTAAACACCAAAGACCTGACTTCTCACAGATTCAACAAAAAATCCTCAGAATCTTTTCCTATACCTTGACTGAACCATGTCCCTATGTCCCTACGAAAAATCCCTGTCACCTCGGCTCACACAGCTGTTTAGTTAGTTTTAGTGGATGTCCTGTCAAGCAGATGTAGTGGGAGCTTTACAGAGCTAATATTATTTACCCCCCTCCCATCATTCTTTCCCCATGCTGTCCTTTCACTGACCGATGATCATTAGCTGTTGTCCTATTGAACAGATACAGCGATTTCAATTGCTATTGCACCAGAACAAGGTGCATAACTGTTATTGTTGGACACAGAATCCCTTCAAAACCCCGTGGAAAAAATATTTAAATCTCTGTGAGAGGGAGAGAGAGAGAAGAGAGTAATAAGATTCCCTGGCTGCGTGGTAGCTGTGGAATTTTGGTCCTAACGGAGAGTAGCTCCAGCCTTCATAGCGCTGTTTGTTTTGGACGTCTGAGCGAGGTAGAAATATGTTCCTCCTTTCCACCCACAGCTCTGTCGCAACAGCAAACAACAGTGAAACGCACCGTGAGACAGCCGCTACGCCACTTCAGAGAGCGTCGTCTCGCGTTCCAGCGGCGCGTTTTCACAGACACGCTGTTAGCGCCGATATGGCTCGACTCAAAGCCAATTACTCGCGTAAAATAAACCCGACTATGAGGAGATAAGTGCGAGATAAGCTTTTCGCATCGAACGAGGAAATTTCACCTGTATCAAGACATATTTTGATCTTACATTTGACAGCCAAGTAGCTGATGTGAAACTCGTCTGCGGTCGTCTTTCTGGGCTGACGCGACGCTGTTCTTCTCGCGCAGGGGTTTGACACAAATTATGGGAATGTTTACCGTAACGCAAACGATAAACTCTTTATGAGCAACACGTCAAATTGATAGCAGATAAAAACCGAGCGCTGCCTCATTCCTAAAAACTTGCAAAACACCACCGCAGACTTTTAGATACACTAATTTCTGAAGTGAGAGCGATAACAAACGCACAAGAAATCCTCCACTTTGATGTCTCGCCCTATTTTGTGGTTTCGGCAGGGTCTTTAGCGATTTAATTCATCTCAGAGCTCTCCGGGGTTTAGGAAATCTGGGCCAAACAGTGATTGAAGCCATTAGGAGCAACCCCTTCAAAAAATACTTTAGGGTGTGCATGATCAAATGAGATGAAGTAAGGGATGGAAAATGAGAGGGGGAAAAAAAGAGCATGACTTACTGTCCTCTATTCAACAGTCTGACCCCATCAACCGGAAGGTGAGTTGTTAGATGTTTATTTGGATTGTCTACACTGATGTACTCCATGCATGTTCACTGGTGATAACTTGTGGTTATAGGTGTTCAGTGCTGTGGAAATCCACACTAGTGCATTGGCAAACCCACCTAATGACCAGGCTCTCAATTTACATCATCTGTTGTTTGTAAGGCTCATGGGACAAGAGGTTAAGATAGCCTACTTATAAAACCGCCTCCTGCAGTTTATACAGATGCTTCCACAAACGCAATCAGATTTACAGTCATTTTACCAGCCCAACAAGGAATTCTCAGTTTGCTTCTGGAAACAAATGTTTTAATATTCTGGTAATGGCTGAAGGATGCAGAAGAAGGAAGAGAGTCAGACAAGTATGACTGATTTTTAAATGGCTTTTGTAGTGAATGATTCATTATCTCTCTCATTCACACACACACACACACACACACACACACACACACACACTTTCTTTCTCTTCCTCGCTCTGACTTTCCTGTCACTGGCATGCAATCACAGTATGACATGAGCTTGCCCCTCCACCAAACTGAGCATCTCACGCTCTCAGTTCCCATGTTCTCTAAAAATAACTAAACAGTGGAGGAAAAAAAAGAGGCATACACATACACACACACAAGAACCACAGAGACATAGTGATGTGAGCAGAGTTTCTCAAACATAAATGACTGCAACAATAAACAGTTTATCTACAATTGCTCTTTGCTGTCTATATATCTAGGATTTTCGAAGAGAGTTTATTCTAGGATTGTCCAGGCATTGTAGCCAATTAAACCGAATGCAAAGTATAATTTTACTCTACTCTTCTACTTTTTTAAAAATAGTTTTTAAATATTTTATACTAGAGCTTAGAAAAATGTTCTGCAGACTGTTTAAGGTGTAAAAAACATATTAATGCCACACCTCCTGAGGCTAATGTTCTTCCCCAGTTTATGGGATTACATGTATACAATGTTTTAATTCCATTTTAAATTCCACATACATTTCTTTATTATTATTATTATTCAAAGAACAATAACATATAACATGTTATGAAAAAAGTAAAGAAAGAAAATAGAAAAAAACAAGAAAAAGAAGTTGTATTTTTCACAAGTTTCCCCTTTTATAAAAGTCATGTAATGACCAAGCTGAATTTTCAGCAGCTGTTCATTTGTTCTTCAGTATCACATAATCCTTCAGAAATAATTGCTTAAATGTTGATGTGCATTTATTTAGAATGGAAAATCTTTTGTCAGTGTCTTTACTGTCACTTTAAATCAATTTGAATGCATCTTTACTGAACAAAAGTATTAATTTCTTTCAAATAAAATCTTACCGACCAAAACCTTCAGATGAAATTTCAGCAGATTCCCTCTAGACCTTGCGGTTTCTTCATCTTACTGTTTCATTGCTGCGCTTCTTATGGCAGGCAGAAAACAAAAAAGACAACACATTTACATTTGCTGATGCACTTATAGTCTACGCTGCATTCTCATCACACCTCTTTACTTAATTACACTGAGATGCGATGAAAAGGTGTGACATGGACAAGACAGGCCCTTATCATTAAGTTTAGCCTTCTGAGAGGCTTCAAGCCAACACGAAAATGAAAAGGCAATTATGTTTAAATTGAACAGAGCGGATGGAGAGCTATTAATCACTTATATCAATTACTAAGACCCCCCTTTCTACTGGCTGAGGTTACTGGGGTCAAGAAGACCATGCTCTACGGATAGAGATGGTTGGAGACGCATATATGTGTGTGTAACCCGAGTCACTGGCCAAACCACAGCCAACCATGGTAAAACATTATGTCAGGATCAAGTTACTCAATGAACCATGCGCCACAATCTGTTACTAAGGGCTTGCAAACAGACACCAACATAGACCCATTACTGCCATAGTGGTACTCTCACTGACCTCGCCATTTACACACACAAACAGAGACAAAAAAATGGATAGAAGAATAAAAGGAAGGAAGGAAGGAAGCCAATGAAAAGAAAAAGAAAATGTATGTGGGTGTACTTGATGAAAGTTAGGAGGAACAATAAAAACCTAGGTGTCTATCCATCTTCACGAAAAGGAAGTACATGAAAGTGGCAAGCACACACTTGTGATCAAACGTAGATGCACACACACACATATACACACACAGGCTCTGTTAATGGATGACACAAGGGAGGAGGGAGTGACCTAGAATACCACTCGAAGACAAGACAACAACGAAACAATGCAGAAGACAGCCCATAATACTTAGTAATTCAACACCGTTACCATATAGATCGTTACTACAATCACCTACACAAGCAGTCATATATCATCTTAATTCTGCATATATTACTTTGTTTCTTTTATTGAGTACACACATAGATAAAATATGTCTTTGTGTATGAATAAATAAAATCCTTCCCTTACCATCTCCACTAATTAATAATTTACACCCTATTCCATTTGTATCCCTTAGAAAGAAGTTGGAAAAAGATCGCACTTGCGAAAAGCTGCCAAGGTTACTACGACAACTGCTTCTGGGAATGAGTGCATTATGAAGTGCCAGGAATTCTGGGTATTTTTACTTTGGACAGCAGATGAAAGTGCGGCCGTTCGCATACATGTGCGTTCTAGTGGGCATGATCGCTGTCTTGCAGGACCATTCATCACGGTGTATAGTAGTGACACGTTCAAACAAGAAACATTTACTTGCTCTTTTGTTGCAACACGACCTCTTTGAAGTCTTGTGCGAGTCGCAGTACTGATTAATCTTCCGCCGCATCTTTGTTCAGCTTCACTCTTGGAAGAACACCCATCGAGGTTGTTAAAGTCTTACATTTCTCTAAAAGTCAACATTAAATCAAAACTGACCTTATTTACATTCTTAAGAAGTTTGTGGTCTTTACTTTTCAGATGTCAACATAAAACCCATCTATTTTCTAAACCAATTTTTTTGCTAGTAGCATCATGCTCACATGTGCGATATTGTTTGCCTGAGATCTCTGGGAACTGTTGAAGTGCAAAATCTTTGAGACTTTGATTTTCTAGTTTGACATCAGTGGCTAAGAAGTTGCGATGATTCTTAGCCTTCGACGAAGTACTGTCAGTGTCAGTAGATTAGGCTCACTTGCAAAGAAGAAACAATAAGATATAAGAATTTCGCTCAGTTTTCCATTATTCCACACACACCAGCTGTTTGACAATCCTGAGTTGTCCCAGTGTTTCTTGTCCAGTGTGTGCAACTGGCTTTGCCAACATTAAACCATGGCTAAATATACTGGCTACAGTTTATTGCACAGTGCTGTAAACATCACACAAATCTGTCCTTGTCTACCTTTTTGATATCGCATTGTATACTCTGTCAATGCATTTAAATAATTTCACATAACAGGCTTTAAAGTTCAGGCCAAAATTTTCATATGCCTATAAAGAATAGATAGTCAGATTATGGATGTCCTGCAGAGTTTAGCTCCAACCCTAATCAAACACACCTGTAGAAGCTAATCAATTGCTGCGTCCGAAATCGCATACTGCTTAAGTAGGTACTACATTTAAAACCGAACGTACTACCCAACCGTTAAAAAGTATGTTCTATATAGTATAAATGGGGGTAGTATGAATGGAATTCGGACGTACTTCATCCGCCATATTGATGTTGTCACGTCATGCGTCGTCACAACAGTGCGGAAATTTAAACTTTCAATAAGTCATCCGTTTATTTAGATTGTGTTAAACAAGTGTAATTTAATCACAATAAACAACTTTTTTTCCTGAGGTACTTATACTTGACATGAGCCACGTCTCAACTTTCCGCCATTTTTCAAATATGACGCCTCCTCTCCTGGAGCCTCATGGGATAGGAAAGTGTCCATGGTATGCGTACTATAGAATTCGGGCGGAAGCAGTAGGTCATCCGGGTACTTTTCGCCTACTGAATTTTGAATACTATGAATTCGGACATACTACTCGCCTCGCATGCTGTTTTTCACGTACTATATAGTAGTTAAGTATGCGATTTCCGATGCAGCAAATGTCTTCAAGATTGCTAGATAGTTACAGGCAGGTGTGTTTGATTAGGACCAGCCCTCACAACCGAAGTTGCCCACCCCTGGATTAGACAGATATTCTGGTTATCATATAATTTAAACAAACAATACAGAAATTTGGAGCTGCTCTTTATGCCACTTATTCAATCACCGTCTAATTGCCCTTCAACAGCACTTTTTGCAACGATGTTCTGGAAATGCTTCTGGACTGTTCGATATTCTCACTTTATGTCTGTCTGATCAAAGAACGGTTGCAGTTAATTTCATCACTGCCAGCGACTTATAGGGCTTATAGTGGAAGGTAAAACAAACTGTATCTCATCTACCCTGAGCACATGCCTACATTCTCCAAAAGCAGCCACAGGTTCATTACAGTCTGAGCGTGTAATGATGATGCAAGCGGGAAGCCACTGCTGGTGCCGAACAAAGACCTGTATTCCATGCGGTGAGACTATAGACAGACAGTGTTGCAACACAGTCTAATAATGAAAGGAGAGGAGAGGGAATCAGATGATCTTGAACCATCTTCTATATGCAAACTATTGAATTAGACATGCAAATGAGACAAAACGGAATGCTTAACATACACACAAAGACCAAAACAGCTACTTAACCACAGCAACTGCTCTGTTCCCCCAGAGCGATACAAATAATCAGAACTGCACCCGAGCAAATTGGTAGGCATGATGTCATTCACAGAGATTTCCATTTCTCGTTGTTTTGTTTTGCCTTTTCCCTCTCGATTGTTTTCACATGTGATCTTCCCTTTTTGGTTTAGATCCTTCACTTGAGCAACACTACTGAACTTATAATCATGATGCAACAAAAGTAGCACTACAAAACCAACCTTAGGTGGTTTGATGGTTCTCCTAGCTAAACATTTCTATTCTGAACCCATCTAAAACCAGACCAGGTTGATTTCAGATGTTGTGAGCTAGTGCTTACGCCCTAACGTCAATCTCTGATTTGCTGCGTGTGGTACAAGTTCAATCTTCCCAGTGTCAGGAGACAGCATAAGAACTGAATTTGGGAACTTTTAATGTTTAATATTTAAAACATTTATCCTTATTCAGCCTTAACGAATAAGCAATAACAAGAGAAAGAAGAACAACTCTACTCAGAGGCCTGGAATCAGTCATAAATTTCCCACATATCTGCACAGAAACAGAAACTTGGCTGCGGTTGTTCTCAAATCGGTGTGTGGAGAGTAAGCAACTTTTTAAAGCAGTTTAGTTGCTGATGCAGCTAAAATGATGCTCCAAATGAATGATGTTCCTTTGGGCTCTCGAGCCATAACAGATGCTGAGTTCACAGGGGGCTTTGCAGTAGTTGATTGTCAGAGGTAAAGTAAGCAGTCTCTATCTTTGTAGCCCTCACATCCTCTGACGTTTTCTCCAGAGGCAGCATATGTTTCCTCGCAGCTAAGCTTTGCTTCTCCGATTCATTCAGTAATTTGGGCTTATGCATTTACACTTCGTCTTCTTATTCACTGCTGTGCCACTGATTTCGCTTTCACTTCTGACAAAACTCAGGTGCTTGTAAGCTTTCTTCCGTGTGTCAGAGAGACGCAGGGGTTTCCGGAGAGAGTCATTTTAAGCTGGCAAAGCTCTGAGGTGAGTGTTCTTCAATCTAGTGCCTCTGACTGAGTTTGTGTGCAAAGTGTTGGAGACAGGAAAAGAAATTACTCAACCCAATATTCTGTACATTCTCCTGTTTGTTTTCATCCCTAGGCAACACTGTTATTTCCTGGTGAGGTCTTGCCTGATCACAGTGACGCAGTTTTTCTCTCCGTTGCTCACCTTAAGTTGCTCTCTCTGTCCTTCTCGCCAACTGACGTTAAATCAGGAAGCCAGAGCGATAACAGAAACGCATGAGGGTTTCCCTCTATGGGCCGTGCGTTTTTCCTCTTGTTCACTCTTTCATTTTTCTCAGTTCCTTTTCTTAGAAAACAGTCAGTACCAAAGAATTGCCGTGGAACTGACAAGGTTCCTCTGAATATGTCTGAAAAAGATGTTTGTCGTTTTATTTATGACTAATGTGGAAAGTTTGATTGATTAGATATGGATCTACTTATGAAAATGTGTGTGCTTTCAGACAAAAAATGTGAGTGCATTTATTGTGGCTAAATCACAAAAGAAGATGCTACTACACTTTACTCAGATGCTTTGAAGCTGGGAAAAGAACCACACAGTCTTAATTTTACATTTTGGCGAATTAGTACCTATTTCATGTGATTTCTTACAATATCATTCTCACATTTCCACGCTTACACTGACAGTTCGGTTTTGGGGCTGGACATTCATACTTACTAAAATTGCACAAATCACATCATGAAATCAACACCTCATAAAGTAGTTGGAATAACACAATTAATGCAATTTTATGATTAATTTTTTACTTCACTTCCAAGCACTCAAGCCTAGCAGGCACACAATGTCATAAGACGTTGATATTTGGTTAAATTTAACATTGAGAGACCAACATTTAATGTCTTGTGTCAATTTTAATTTCTGATGTTGACATTTGTTGTTTTTAGGTTGTGACGTCAACTGTTTTCATTCTCAACCATAATGCAACATCTGTCTGAAATGTCCAGCATCAGCCTGATGTTATACTGATATCCTGTGCCTGCTGGAGGTAGTCATGCCTCTGACAATGAGGCAATGAGGAAGAAATGTCCATTACCCACCACAGCAAAACATCTGGCCTTGGACAACACAACCTTTCTCTCTTTTTCTTTGTCTATATCGGAATCACTTCAACACTCTGCTATCAACATCTCTCCCTCCCATCCTTATCTATCTCCTCAATCCACCATGTGGCTTCTCCTGCAAATCAGCACAATTTCACCCTTGTCTCCTTACGAAGGAGCAACGAGTCACTCAAGGTGATGCACTGAGAACGATTCTTTTTTAACGCGGGAAAATGACAGAGTGATTGTTTGTGGTATGAGGGTGTGCTGAGTCTCTCTCTTTGAAGACTGCTTTTGAACTCACAAACACCGTCTCTCTACAAAGAAAAAAACCCCTCAGAGTTAAATTCCTTCGCACAAGCCCTGACTCAGTGATCTCATCCTAGAAACGTCGGTAAGATAAAAGTTGGATGTGTTGTTTTAAACTTTCACCTAACTTTGAGGTGAGATCCAAGTGTATTCACGAGCGCTGCTCGCATTACAGTGAACCGCTCTGTGCGTGCACGAGATCTGAAGACCAGAGCGCGCATTCCACTCTGGCCCTTTTATTCATCCGTCAACAGCAGCTTCAAAGAGCACTGACTCATTTGGCCACAGATCAGTTCAAATCGAGTGGAGCAGAAAGATCCGGAGCGGGAAATCTACAACTGTGATACTCGCTTCCAGAAAAACAACAAGATTAACAGAGAACTCAGAATTTATACATATTTGTAATGTAATTAATGTAATTATTATTTAATATATTTATTTTTAATTGTTAAGTATTATTTTTTGTAATACAAAATAACACAATCTTAAGAACAACACATTTTGAGTTACGGTCCATTGTGTTATTCCTGCTAATTTCTGCACACTAATGTCTTATAGTCGCACAATTTGGGTCAATTATGTACACAAAACGTGTTTAAAAAAAGTGTTAAAAATTAACATCCTTTTTGAGAGTCACCAGAAAAATTGTATGCAACAATAATAATTATTATTTATGTATATAGGCTAATTACTTTTATTATGGCTCTAGCTTAGCTTGGCTTTCCTAAAATAACATTTATAAACTGAGCTGCCTGCTCTTAATGACCTACTTCAAAAAATCGAAACCCTTAACCTGGGTCAAAGAGGTCCAAAGGGTTACGTGGGCGGGGCCCGCTAAAAAATGAATATTAATAATACATGAGTGACTGTCATGTCAACAATCAGTCTCGACTGATATATAGCGTAACCCACAACTGCATTTTGTTCATGATTTATTCATAATCAAAAGCAATCTCTTATTCCTCAATAGTCTTTTCTGTTACTGGTCGTCAAATGTAACAGAAAACGATCCGAGGAAACTCCCTGTTGAACTGAAGGGAAACTTATGATACTGAGAATATGGGACTGTCCATCGAGGGTAAACATGCTGTAGCCTATCTGTGTGGAAATACAATAATAGCTTTCGGATGTGTTTGGGCAAATCCATGACAAAGCGAAGGCGAAGGGGGGCAGCGCGTAAATCAGGCTCGTCGTTGAACGTTCTCCTTTAGTTTATTGATCTACAAGAAACTGAATTACATGGGATCTCAAGCGTGATCTAAAACGCACAGACACATAGACAGCTTTTCGCTTGGTTGATATGAAAACCAGTGGTGCGTGCTGCCTTCTAGTCTTTCTTATTCTGCCAGTGAACGAGCCCTCCGCCACCTTTATAATCCCATTACGTATTCTGCTATAGCTCGGCTTAATCCTGGTCACACTGGCAGCACTGTCCCGCATTTTAGCCACCGTCTGTCTTTCTTATCTCTCAGCAATCCACATTAACTGTTAAACACCAGGCTTAAACGCAGACGCAATTCCGACAGTGAAAACTCACATTATCGCTCATTTTGAGATGATTTACACAGCGCCTGCAGCCCCAGAGCCGCGCTCTCGTCCAAGTCCCCAGTTCTCAGTCTTTTGTTAGCGAGCGCAGCCCCGCTGAGTGTCTGATAAATGCCATTTCATTCTAACAAGCAGACCACATGCTGCTTTAACAGTGTGGGGCTTTTACCTCTCTGACTCTGCATTGCCTTCAGCCGTATGTATGAAAACAAAGGTTTTATCAATCGTCAAGTTGCGTTGCGTGCGTCGATAAAGCAATCCATGCTACCCGTTTAAATGACTGTGCTGATAGGATCTCGTGTCCCTTTCAACCTGCTGTTCCCTCCGAATCAGAGTGTGTCATAGCAGACTGTGAGCGTAATGGCAAGTAACTAGTATTTATTATTCATGTTACTAGCACATTTTTGTAATTACAAGCAGTCACACAAATGATCTATTCATCAGCCACGAGTACTTATTGCAGCAGTGAACATAATCTATTCAATTAGTCACCACTTCATCTGCTACTAGTCACTATCCTGTTAGTGACAAATAAATAACCATTCTATTGCTAATTGTAACAAACTCTATATTCTATAGGAATCTGTGATGCAAATAACACCCGTTCAATAGAGACTAATAGTTATTATATCGAAGCTCTAGCGTATTTAAAAGATAAACTACTGGGTCTAGTTCCACTGCTACCAGTAATATTAGGCTAATAGCCTCCATACTAGTCATATGGATGGTCGGAATGACTGCTTCATGATTCAATAAAAAATACGAGCAAAATCAATGTAATAAAGAGGACTTTCTCGGAATGAGTGCGTAAATGCACCGGACAACGCCAGTTAATCTTTGATGCAGTCTACAAGCTTGTCATCTAATCTCTGTCTGCCTTATCTAACGCACACAAAACCCTGGGATTTCTCCACTCGAGTTTGCAAACTTCACCGTGGACCTCAAGCAGAACAGTGGGAGTGTTACAGTTTAAAAAGCGACTGCTGCGTAAAAGCCAGTGTGGAGATGTATGGGGCGCGCTTATAATGACAAAGTGCAACACATAATACTCGTAAAAACCCAAACGATCGTGAGCCACCATTCAAAGCAATCCAATAATATGAAACTCATAAACTCACTAATGGGTCCATGCGAGGTGAGTCTAGCCGCTGGGAGACCAGAAGCATCTTGGAGTGCGGGTAAACCACGTAGCCACTGTTAAATCCACTTTGTTTCAGTATGTGTGAACTGTCTTACAAAGAAAAGCCTGATTGGGAATCTAATAAAAGAAGCTTAATAGAAGTCTTGAAATTGTGCTACCGCCCAGTTGTGTGCGCGACAGCCAACTCGGAATGAGGATTGCGTCCAAATGAAAGCTAATCTGACATTCCGTTCAAGCGCCAGTCATGTTGATTCTCTTGAACAGGGACTAATAACACAAACGTCTGTATCAGCTTTCGCTCTACACGGCCACTTACGATCAGAGAGCTCTGTATCTTCCTGACTGGTGGGCGGAGTCAGGCCGTCCATAGGACGCTCCTCTGTGCGATGTCACAGAGGAGGAGACGCAGATGTTCCGCTCGCCGTCTGCGCTTAAAGGGACATTACGTCTCCGTGCTCTAGTTTACACGCGTATGGGCTTTTCGCAGCAGTGCTGGGGATTTTGCTTCATCCCTCTGACTCGAACCGCTTCAATCCGTTTTCGGTAGGCTGTAGCGAGGGTCTTTTTGTGTGTTGTGAATGAATCAGTAAACAGTTTACTCAATAGAATCATAAAAAGTGCCACACACAGAAAACACAGATATATGCACAGTTATGGCAAGCCGTTTTAACATTTAGTCTACAAACCGCACTACTATCGATTTTAATGTTACTAGTACTTTTTTTTTATTTTTTTATTTTTTTATTAAGTACTATTGCTTATTCTTTAGGTACTAGTGTCTTTTGTTAAGTTACTAGTACTTATTCATTAGATACTAGTACTTATTTATTGGGCACTAGTACGTGTATATACTGGTATTGTACTTACTGATCAAATACTACTTATTTATTAGATACTAGTACTTATTTCAATAGTGACTAGTAGCTATTATGTTCTTACTTGTAACAAATGAAAACATTTTTGCCACTGGTATTCCACTTCTGACTAGTACTTAAATTTTATATACTGGTAGTTATTTATTAGGTACTAGTAAAATTTGATAAAATATCTTTCAAAGGTATAGAATACCCACAAATGTGGAAAAAATGGACAATTCCAGGAATTAGTTCTCAAGCAAAAGTACACATCATATCAACTTACATTTTGTAAACACAACTTTACAGACTGATGGGAAAGACAGTTCTTTTTTTTCCTCATTAAGACATTATTTTCTGCTTATTGGGATATCTACATTATTATTATGAACCACACATCTGACAAT
>JAUMHP010000052.1:7499022-7514692 GCA_032361065.1 Enteromius trimaculatus | reverse complement strand
ATATTTATTTCTGTGCTATTTACACCTGGTTCAAATAGCAACTCCATAAATTTAAAACATTTCTTTCAGCCCCAGAACAGTCTGCCAGATATAATAATCTGGATGCTTCAGGGAGACAGACGAGTGGCCTACCACAGAATCCCTGCACATCAAGTTCTCTTTTCCCACGGTTACTGTGGACAGCACTGTGGCCAACTACAGACGGTTTTCATGAAGGTAAACACAGGCTCAGCGCATACTAATGCTACAGTACAAATGATGAATGGAAACATAGGGGCGCTGATAAATCTCTCTATCTCTGCATGCAATTTATGCTCAGTATCCGCAAGAAGACGGGGGATATAGTAAGATCCCAGCTCAGCTCAGGGTCAAGGTGTGGTTCGGACTGACTGCTGATGTCAAATCCTTTAACCAGTTTGCAGAGGGCAAACTCTCTGTGTTTGCAGAAACGGTGAGTGGGCAGCTACCTAAATGCAACTTTAACAAATTAATATTAAATATTTTGTTGTGTTTCTTCATCTATTTGCACTCCTGCCCTGTGGACCTTTGCTAAATAACATCTCTTAAAATACATTTCACATAATGTTAGAATATACAGAAAACAAGTATTTTAAGTTGTAATAATATTACTATTACTACAGTTTTGGTAATCATAATACAGTATACTTTTTTTGTATTTTGGTCAACAGTATGAAAACCAGACTAAGTTGGCTCTGGTGGGGAACTGGGGTACGACAGGTTTGACATACCCCAAGTTCAGTGATGTGACTGGCAGAATCAGACTCCCAAAGGAGAGCTTCAAACCCACTCCAGGATGGAGCTGGGCGGGAGAGTGGTACGTCAGCCCAGAGAAAACGTGAGTATAATGATTATCTGTGATAAAAGCGTTATTCAACATTACTTGAATCTGTGTAACATGGATTTGTATTTTTGCTCATGTTGGCCAGAATGCTGTATGACACTGATGCGGGTCACATAAACTTTTTGGAGGAGGTGTTTGAAAATCAGATGCGTTTGCCAGGAGGACAGTGGATTGGCATGCCGGAGGGGTACACAGATGTGGTCAGTCTGTGGTTGTATCATAACAAAACTGTACCTTTAGTTCCTAGTGTTATTCATGAGCCGCAGAGGAGTAGTCAGTCAAAGAGTATTTAAAAAATACTCTAAAAAGCAGACTAATGTGTTCTACATTAAAATCAATTGGCAGGAACTGACCTTTTTGTTCTTTATGTGTCCACTGGGGGGCAGAATGGAGAAAAGGCCATGCCTAAAGATGAGATCGAGTGTCCCCCCGGCTGGGTGTGGGAGGATATTGAGTGGAGCGAGGACCTGAAGCGTGCAGTGGATGATCAAGGTATGGAAACTTTGAGAAGTCTTTCCTGCACACACATACACCACTGTTAAATATATTGTGCCTTTACAATAAATCACCTTCTACCTGTAGGGTGGGAATATGGAATAACCCTCCCCCCAGACCGCCGACCAAAGTCCTGGGTTCCATCCGAGAAGATGTACCACACCAACCGCCGGAGACGTTGGATCCGACTCCGCCGCAGAGATATGCAGAAAATGGAGGCGCTCAGAAAAGTACATCATCAGTCATTAGCCAAGTGTTTGTTTTCAGTCAGGGAAATAACAAAGTTTCATATTGAGAGTGATAAACAAAAGAAGAATCTTGGCTTCATTTTCTCTTTGAATTGTGGGGGGATTCTGTTAAAGCTCAGGGTGGCGTGACATAAAGAGCTCTGTGTAGTCTCAGGAGGTCTTCCCCGTCCCTGAATGCATCTGGTGAGAGGCAGATGGAGCTCGAGAGGACACCTAATTAATCATGCCATCTGAGAATAATCTGAAATCAGTCCCACACCTCTAATCCACTTGGCAGCGAAACCTGGGTCCAACTATAAAGTTCTGCTGCAAATATGCCTAATGTTCATCATCTGTGTGAGTGTGTGTAACAAAGAGAGAGAGATAAAGAGTTTTTGTTTCATCCTGTGAAAGTCTTTATCCAATAAGCAAAAAAAAACACACTTTGGTAATAAACATCAGAAAACAAATTTTTGAGATCGCTGTTTTGGATAATGATGTTAGATGGAAGAACATTAACATATTTGCTTTCTGGAGTTAATGGCGTTAGGCCTCATTCAAGAAACAATGGCGGACGAAATTTAGAATTAAATCCATTCTTACATAAAATGTCACATTCAATTCTGTAAGACAGTTTACAAAAGAATGGATTATTTAAACACAAATTTGCTGCGTGAATAAATCTCAGTGTGTATATATTCGGATACAAGTAGGACTAATAAAAGCAAAGAGAGAACCAAGAGGCAAAAGTGTGTGAGAAATGAAGTAATTATTTAAAAATATATATTTGGACAACTGAATAATGGATAAAAATGCATTAATATACTACCATTCAAAATTTTTGGGGCCAGTAAGATTTTCAAATAATTTTGATAAAACAGTAATATTCTGAAATATTACAAATTTATTACAATTTATTATCATATAATTGTTTTTAAATATATTTTAAAATCCTGTGATGCAAAGGTCACATGATCTTTCAAAAATCATTCTAATACGTAAATTTATTGCTGAAGAACCATTTTTGTTGAGATGTGAATGTCTTTACTTTTACTTTTAAACAATAGGGTGCTTTATTAATGCAATGAAATTATTATACATCTGCAAACAACTGATTCTAGACATTTTCTTAGAATTACTTTTAATATGCTTATTAAAATAAGTTATCATTTGGCATGAATGTACATTAAGAAAGCAGTTTTGTCCTAATGTCAAACATTTATTCACCATCATTTTAATTAAATAGCTTTTATGAACTTTTTTTGATAAATGTTCTACTTGGAATGTGTACTTTTTAAAAATAAATAATAGCTAGACCACTTAGATATTTAAATGAATGCAGTATCATACAGTATCTTTTAAAGTGTTCATATAATTTTTAGGGTCACTGTGAGTTAAATCAGTTGTCCTCATGGTGGCACTCTTCAAGCACAGATTTAAAAACATTTGTCTAGTCGTACCTCCCATCTTTCTCCTCTATTAGAGAACTCTAATTCCTCGCTAATCCTTTCCTCACTACCCTGAAGATCTGCTATTTGTCCTTTTTAATTTTTATTGCACTGTGCACCGCTGCTTAGGATCACACAGAAGACGCACAATGAAAATAATACATCAATATAATCAAGTTCAATTATATACATTTGTCTTTCTCTGTGTGTTTACTCTTCTACAGCAGCGTCCGGACGAGTCGGAGCGTGAGGGCTGGGAATATGCCTCATTATTCGGCTGGAAGTTTCACCTTAAGCAGAAGAAGACCGACTCCTTCCGTCGCCGGCGCTGGAGATGCCGCATGGAGCCGTTAGAAAAGACGGGGCCGGCGGCCATCTTTTCCTTGGAGTGTTCGCTGGTAATGAGGGTTGACTATTTGAATGATGTGGAGCTGGAATTGGATTGAGATTTAGAAAGAGAGACAGTAATGGAAGAAAAGGAAAGTGGTCAGAGAGAATCAAACGAGGGTGAGATGCAATTTAGACAAGGCAAAGGCGAGAATGGGTGTGGAGGGCTTTGAGCTTGGACGAATCGGAGGTGCTGAGAGAGACTGGGCAAGCAAAGTGGAATCAGCCTGGTAAAATAAGGGCATCTTGGGATATCATTTACAGGGAGACAGAGATGGAACAGTGAGTGTGAAAGACGGTGTATGCATAAAACCTAGTTAGTATGCTTATTCTTTTACTCATAGTCTGCTCCGCTGGGTCCATTGTTACGGATCTATTCCAGGCAGTTTGGCGCGAGAGGTTGTGTAGGCTTGGATTGCTTGAGAACTGTGAGTTGATGGGGGTCTGGATTGAATCCATGGTGCAAGTGAAAGGCCCCAGTGCCTTGCAAAGGTGAACCTGAAAACTCTGACCCAGAGACATCAATTATAAACTTCAAATACTTCATTTACTAATTTTCAGTTATCCCCATATAATGTTTTAACCTTCTTTTTTTCATTATTTTCCTATAGCTCCACAGCTAGATTATAACTGGATGAACTGATTCATTGGAATAACTTTTTAAAGCTGCTGAAGGAGAGAGAAAGAGATGAAGAAGAGAGGGAGTAGTTAGGGACAAACTGATTGAATCAGAATCAGACTAGAGTGAATCAGACTTTTCAATGCTGCAGTTATTTAGGACCAACTGATTCACTTGAATCTGACATTTTACTGCTTAAAGGAGCACGCCACTGTTTTTGAAAAAAGGTTCATTTGCCAACTCCCCTAGAGTTAAACATTTGAGTTTTACAGTCTTCTAATCCATTCAGCTGATGTTCGGTTCTGGCAGTAGCACTTTTAGCTGCAGCTCTTCCACTTTTCATTTTCCATCGGTCTTACTACACAATGTAAGCACAGAAGAGTCTTCTAAATAGGAAACCATTGAAACTCTTTGGTCATTTTTGTGCAAGATGCTAATGGTCCAATCATATTGATCTGTGCTAAGTTCCACCAGTATTTGCAGAATGCAGTTTAGGACAAATGATTAACTAAAATAAATCAGATTTTGCTAATCTGCATAGGAGGGAGAGCCATTTAGAATGACATGACTGACTAGAATAAATCAGACTTTTCACTGCTATACTGGATATGAGATTAAGTGAGATCAAACTGATTAAGAATGAATCAGACTTTCCACTGCTACATGTGGGATAGAGATGTTTGGTAGCACTACACAGCTACTCGTTGGAATTTAATTTAAAATTCTGTTCTTGTTTCAGGGCAATTTGGAGGGTGTTTTTCTTTTTTTCTTCAAAACCATACAGTACAAGGGTATTGGGTTATGTAAATATAGTGAGCCACAAATGACATAGCAGTTTCACTCTGGTTAGGAGACATAATCAGACATTTTATTCAGAGAAGGTCAGAATTTTGTATGTGTCAAAATGATATTCGAGTGTATTGGGGTGTGACATGTAATCACTTCATACCAGTGGTTTGTGGTGCATGTACGGTTGCCCTTTCCACAACTGACAGCAGAGTCATCATTAACACATACAGTACTCTGTTTATCCTTTTGGTTGGAATATTGTGATATCTGATCCAACTTGAATGACCCATCTTTTCCCATCTTCAAAATGTGTGAGTCTACTGTTTAGGTTGAAGGAGCATAATGTGTCTCACAGTGTTTTTCATTTTTTGTCTGCAGAGCAGCTTTACTGATGAAAAGAATGACGATAAGTCAGTTACAGCAAGCTTTGGTGTCAACCGCCCGACCATCTCCTGCTTCTTCGATAGTGAGTCAAACATGCCAGTTTTCTCCCTTCATTTATAATAATGACAGATTTAAATGATGGCTGAAACTACACTGATTTTTTTCCTCTTGATCCTTTAGATGGGACCCTGTATCATTTGAGATGTTATTTGTATCAGGCCAGAGACTTGCTGCCAATGGATAAGGACAGTTTCTCAGGTGAGCATATATCATCTTCACTGTGAGCCAGCAGAAAAAGGTAGATGCATTACCCAAATGTAGAATTGCAAACATATAAAGGGTTGCCTACAGTGTACTGAACAAATAATTTTATTTTCACTGTATATATATATACATACACACACACAATATATATTAATACATTAATATATTAATACATCATTCAAAGGTTAAAGCTCTATTAAATATTTTACCACCCTGCTGAAAAAAACAGCATATGCTGGTTAGGTAGGTTTTAAAGCTGAGATGCTGGTTTAAACTGGTTTATGCCGGTTCTTTATGCTGGTCACATGCTGACAGGACCAGCATAAACCAACAAAAGGACCATCTCAAACCAGCATAATCCAGCAAAGGAGCAGCATAAACCAGCATCCCAGCTTTAAAAACCTACCTAACCAGCATATACTGTTTTTTATAGCAGGGTAGATATAAATCAAGTTTTAAAAAAAATTTTGAAGACCCAAATTTTAAAAAATAAGCAAAAGCACTGTAGGCAGCTCAGTTTTGTTGCTTAAAATGTGATCAAAGCTATGCATAGTACCGAGAAATATATGCACCAGTCATTCATTTTGTAAAGCAGCTGCATTTATTTTGGCAGAATCTACATGTCTTGCACTGTGACCTCTCAGATCTCAAACTTGTGGTTATTTGCATGGTTTCTGAGAAACATACCCTTTTGAACGCAGTACTAGCGTGACATTCAGACACACAGCAGGCATCGGCAAAATCTGCTTTTTAAGACATTTACGACAATACCACATTGCACGAAGTGCGTTCTGCCAGCTGCAGGGATATTTTTCCATACAATAAGTTTCATATTTCCAGGTCATGTGGTGGCACAAATTGAGGTTAGTGGTCTTAATATGAGGCATATTGTTAATTATAGCGTACACAACATAATTACGATTTTATACATTTATCTCTATCTCTAAAAACAAAAAAGTCAGTATTGCCTAGAATAATAGGAGAGTTTTATAAATAACAAAATCATAAAACTGAGGTCTTTTGAGATGTAATGGTAGAGGAACCGTAACTGAGCTTACGTCAGAGGGGGTGAAATATTGTGCCTGGCACAGACTAGCCCGAGGCAGTTCTGGTCAAGTGTAGCCCAGAGAGAAACGAAATGAAGTAGATTTACAATGGTGTCCATGAGAGAAGACATTGGCAGCGAAGATGTAAAAAATGTCATTTGTATAGAGAAGAGAGGGTACATAGAGTAAAACACATTAGGTTTAGCCAAGTTCTAGCAGTTAATTTACGAGCTCTGATGCCAGTGCTCTCATGGATAAGGGAAGGTTTGAATCTAGCTTGCAACGCATCCCATTACCCTGCTCTCTCTCTCCCCATGACTTTCTGAACTTTAAAAAGTGAAAAACCCTAAAAAAAGGCTAATCATAATGAGATATTTTTGCTGAATTTGTTGCTCTACTTTTTTTTTTGATTAACTGGCACTAGTTCCTTTTTTATAAGAAGTAGTCTTCCTTGACTCAGGTCCTTGGGAAATATCAAAACAAGTGCGCATATAGCATGTGCACTGTGTGTATTTTTTTTATTCTAGATGCATGTGACATTTTGTAGAGTCAAAGGATGGGGTTTAACTGTGGGATTGATGCTAGAGCATAAGCACGTTCATGCTGATGTAAACTGTCAGGTGAAACCGCTTTTACAGTTGTTCTTCTGTATTTTTCATCATAACGTGTTTTGCTGTTTACAGGCTTTAGAATAAAAAAATTTAAGTGCTCTCAGTTCTGTTTAAGCCATTTTACCATATTTAAATCCATTCCACAGAATTCCCCTCATAAATTTGCAGATTCCGTGTGGGCCTTGTTATTACCCTATATTAATATTACCTATTAATATACATGAAGTGAGTTTTCATTCAAAATGTGACACTGCTTATTGATGTTGGCAAAAAAACAGTCACTTAAAAAGTCAAATAGGAAAGAGCTTTCTTGGCAACGCCAAAGCAGTATTTCACCCCCTTTAAACCATAGCGAGTCTGTTGCCATGGTCTAAAGCTGTAAGTTGTGGTAGTGAAATTTTTAACCCAGAGTGCTCCACATCATTAAAATGCAGGCAAAATACGCCCACTGGTTATCACCCATTAGATATGGTAGAAATCTCCTATGCATGGAAATAACCATAGTCTAAAAATGGGAACAAAGCAGAGAAGGATGAAAATGAAAAAAAGGGAGATTAAGGTGGAGAAAGATCTGAAGTATATTGTTTTTTATTTTATTGTTTTTTTGCTAAATCTTGGATATGTAGCTACCCGGGCTATGCGTTTAAGGTTCACTCTGAACCCGCAAGCACAGATGAGAAAACATTGAGGATCCTTTTAAAAATACAGGCCTGGTATAAATCAGGTCAGTCTGGCGCTCTGATTACAAATCTACAAATAGTTTTGGGTCGGTCTCCTGATGCACAAAACCCAGCCTAGATCTTTTACAGGGTTCTGAGCTCCGAGGAAAATGAATAAATCAAGCTGGAGGCAGAAATCACTTGTCCTTGGTGCGCTTGAGATGGAGTTTGGTAAAGAAAAATGATCAATGGACCACATACAGTATAAAGGAGGGGAAAATGTAGAGCTGCATCAGGTCTTTGGCTACTGGAGGGGGATTAGAGGAAGTCAGAAGTTTGAGCCAGATGCTACATGGCTGTAGGCCCCTCTGTCTGTCTGTCTATCTATCTATCTATCTATCTATCTATCTATCTATCTACCTATCTATCTATCTATCTATCCCCCAATCTACCTATCTACCTGTCAGTCTATCATCATACACTCTTTGTCGTTTGCTGGACATTTCGAATATGCGCATTCAAATCTGATTTTTAAACAGTTAAACCTACACAGTATTGATATATGGGAAATGATCCGTAGCTGCATTTCTTGGTTGCCTTTCCCTGTTTTCTTTAAGCATGTCATTGTTCCCAAGGGCCATGTATCATGTCCTACACGTGGGCAGCCGTCGACATGTCCAGTCCCACAATTCCCTTGGGGAAAACAGTTTATTTACTGTTCACTGTAAGCAGCCAGATTAGACACTGCCTGTGTTTATTTCCCATTGGCTCCTGGGTAACAGTGCACGCTCCCCATAGCTTGTTTATCCCTTTGTTTATTTGAGCCACTGTGTTTGTGGGAAGTAGGAAGTTGCGTGTGTGTGTGTGTAAGTGGGCTAGTTTAATAAGAGCTGGGAAAAGTGTCTGTTTCTCCCTCCCAAGTGAAACTATCCCACTGAGGCTGCTTTACGTCGACTAAAATAATAAACTTTGACTGTCGCTCCAATTTCTGGCATTCCTAAGTAGTTGATGTCACTCTCTTGTTTTTCAGCACCTAAAGTGCATATATGTTTGTTTAAATGTTTGGATGTTGTGTCATTTGAAGGAATAGCAAAAATAAAACTTAACTCATATGCTATCATCATTTTCAGAGACATTTGGAAGAATGTACACTTTTCAGTGGCGGTTCTAGTTCTGAATTCATTGTTCAAGTCATATTAAGGTTCATGTTTTGAATGTGAATTTGTGCTTGCATTCAAATTTGGCTTCTTTAGATACATATAGTAAATGTAGATGTAGAAAAAGTTTATTTTAAGAGCTATAAAAACATAATTTTCAGTCTATACCTCACACATTTGTTGGTTAAATGGTGTTAAATGGCTTAAAATAGGCTTAAATCCAAAGTACCATTCTTTTTTTCTATTTAATGTTTTTTTTTCCTCTCTAATTTATTACGTACAGATTTAGAAGGGCAATGACAGATTTTTTCATTTTTGGGTGAACTATCTCTTTAAAACCCTCACTTAAATACATAAACACTCACACATGCACATGTATTGGCTTAACTCACTCATCTTTCCCCCCCTTTCTCTGTCTCACAACCACACATCATCTTTCAGACATTACATAGACCTACTAAAGTTCAAAAATGCTCTCACCCTCCCCACGCCATAACTCAGGGTATCTCTGGTTCTTTTCACTTCCATAATTGATGTTATATTCTTGGCAAAGTCACCCTCATTACAGAACCAAATAAAAACAGAAATGCTTGTGTTTATTGTGTTTACTGATGCATTGAAAGTCATGTTCTGAGGAGAATGTACCAAATCACTGCCTCAGTCTTGATGGCAAACAGACTTCAATGATCTGCACATCTTTTCTAACTCTTGATGCAGTTCTTTCCATTTCATTTATCCATCTATGTGGCAATAACCTTAATTTGACCTGATTAAGCCTTTCTTGTTTCAGTTGACAGCTTAGATCTCGTTTTTGACAGTATACAAATGCACTTTACCAAAGCTAGTGCCCTTGATGTGTACTTGCAAGTCTTGCAATACTTCATCACTTATTCTGTTGTGAAAATCTAATGCAATTCATTGATCTTTGATGCTTTGCCTCTTTGATTAGATCCCTATGCCATCGTGTCCTTCTTGCATCAGAGCCAGAAGACAGTGACTGTTCGGAACACGCTCAATCCCACCTGGGACCAGACCCTCATCTTTTATGAAGTTGAAATATTTGGAGACCATCTTGTGACTGAGAGAAACCCTCCACACATTGTGGTGGAACTGTATGATCAAGACACCTATGTGAGTTTTCATTGTGTTGGTATGTGTTATTTTATAAATGGGTGTGTTTATTGTCAAATTAATTACTTATTAAATTAATGATGAGACTTGTATTTCCAATAAATAAATAAAATAGTAAATACTATGAAAACAATTCTGTCTTAAAATAAAATCCCTGAAAATTATTTTATGTAAAGGTATGGCTTAGAGCCCTGCATGTAGGCCCAGGCCCGATGGACCCGACTTTTTTACGCCCCTCGGGCCGAGCAATTTTGACGTCATAGTTCAGACGCGGACCGGGCCTCGGGCCTCGGGCCTCGGGCCTCGGGCCTGTTTTAGGCTTCTCCTTATTTTTATATTTTAGAAATAAATCAATTAGTGATTAAAAGATTTCCATGTGGCGCCTGTGAATACAACACGAGAACACGTAGACCCTTTAAAGCTCTGAATGACGTATTACTCCTACATTTATCAGAGAAGAATGAGGCGAAGGCTATAAAATCCAAGTACTGACCCATGCCTCTATGTCCTGCAGAATGTGCTTTATAGTGTCACACAAATGTGCACAAACCATCATGTCGCACATTTATTCTTTTATTGTTTAAAGTTTACATATATTATTATGTTTGAAATGTTTTAGCATGCCTATCGATTTTTTTTAATGCAAGTCGTGATGCTTTGAGAAGGCTAAATTGATCAAATCGGTTGATTAAATTGGTACTTTAAGAAACACAATCTTATATTTAACAAACAAAAAACTAAATTAGCTTAATAAAAAATGGAACTATAAAAATATAATTATTCTGCCATTACATTTAAAACTAAACTATTTTAATAGCTGAAACAGCAGTATAAGACGTTTTGGTAGTATAATAATTGTAATAATTTTGGTAGTATTATAATTAATTATAAAGGGTGCATGTTTCTAAATGTTTCAAGGTTTTGTTTGAAATCTGTGAAACAGAAAATGCCTGATACGTTTTTTGACCCCTGCAGGGTGCTGATGAGTTTATGGGACGTTGTGTTTGCCAGCCCTCAATGGTGTCTTCCCCTCGCCTCGCCTGGTATCCCATCGGGAAAGCTGGGAAGCCTGCTGGACAACTGCTTGCTGCTTTCGAACTGATCCGCAGAGATAAAGTAAGACTTATATAAATTGTCTTCCTCACAGACATTTGTGATATTGTAATAACTGGCACCTGTGGCCTTAATTTTCCAATTTTCAGTGAATGACACATGACATAAAGCCATAAAGGTCAGAATTAAGATGACCTGAGTATTCTTTTCATCTTCTCGGCACATCTAGCCCAGCTGTTCTCTGCAACATCTCTGTTGAAAGAAATGCTTTTGTTATGAGTTTAACCCACAAGTGTTTACATGGCACATATCACAGCTTCTCCAGCACCACAGAGGAAGTTTAGTAGCTCTTTCACCCACGCAGTTGTATTTGTATGCATAGCGCCTGACAACATATGATTTAAAATGCAAAACCGCTCTCTCAGTTTTTATAGTACGAAATAATTTAGTCGTTGCTCTTCATTCTTTCCTCACAGCCTGCAGTTCATCATATCCCCGGTCAAGAGGTTAGTCATATGTCTTTCAGTTTCCCGCTTTTTTCCTTTGCTTTCTTTAAAAAATGCACAGACACACACTTCCTGTCCTCCAAGTCATCGTCACTCCCTGTTCTCTCAGTCAAGCACGACTGAGTAATTGGATAGAGCTGCTGTAAATGACATAAACATCACTGTATCTGAACCGGTTTCACTAGCCCTGTCTGTTTGGAGAATGACACCGCTCAGCAGCTCTCAGTTCAGGAAAGCGGCCCTTTCTGGGCAATGCAGACAGCCAGGAGACTGATTGGAGATGCCAGTGAAGTTTAAAAGTGCCAGAGGCCCCACCCAGTCCAGACCTGTCCAGCTGGCATCAGTTAGAGTGGGATAATCACAGGGAAATTGAATTAAAGTGAACCCTTAGAGAACAGTCAAACCACCCACCCACACACACAAACAAATGCCCACACTGTAACACTTTATTTATTGATTTTAAAAGTATTTTTTTTTTTTTCTGCAGGGGGATATTATACCACCCTCACATATCATGGATGAGGTAAGTGCTGTTGTGAATAGACAATGAATCTTATTTGCAATTTTTCCACAGCATCTCTTTTTCTGTTCTCTCGTTCATTTTTCCCCTCTCTGTTTATTTTGGGCATCTTCAAGCTTGTGCTTCCAGGGTTCCTCTCTGACAGTCAACAGCAATGGGTACAATTCAGCATGCATGCACATACGCAAACACATTTCACTCTATTTAGTTGATAAACCACAATAAAAAAACAAAAAACAAAAAACACAGGACATGTGGTTCCACCATGTTAAACCAGAGCTAATGATTAAGTCCTTCGGACCTTTGTAAGACACTAAGTTGAAGACACTGAGCTGGAACCAGTCTAGTTAAAGCTCCAACATGTCATTCCCACTGGTTTTTATTAGGCTGCGGATATGGAGTGTTGAGTTCTAGATTTTAGTTTTATCGCTGGTGGGTAGATTCCTCCAGAACTCTGTGTACTACTACGCACCTCCTTGATTTTTATGAGGCCTGCCAAGGACAAGATCTTGTGGGATATGGCTTGGAAATTAAGAGGCATTTCTGATCCGGCTGTATTCCCAGCTCTCCTATCTATTGGATTCTGCTTCATCTGCACAAAGATTTGTATTGTTCTGCAGTGGCATTTCAAAAAGACACAGTGATAGACTAATGGTGGAACTAACATGCTGCTATTAGACTGCATAATAGCTGCTCTCCATTAGATACATACACACTAGGGACATAAACATTTGCAAGTCGCCAATAGTAAAGGAAAACATTGGCAATACATGGTTCATGGTCTTGCACTTTCCCTTTTCCTCTGTACTTCAAATTACTGTCTTTGTTTTGCTGGATATAACAGTATGATATCATTAAGATCTAGGGATGCACTGATATTAAATGACCAATAATACAATGTGTATAAAATAATAAAATGGAAAATTTGGCAGTGTTATGGACTTAAATGCACAGACACGATTGGAGTCAGCTGGATGATGACATCGATGATGACAACGAGTTGCTTTATAAACTATTTGAACCTATTCCCTAATTGATAAACTTTACACAGTTATCAAACTCAACTGAATCCACAAAAAACTGAAAATTATACAAGTTTTTTTTTTTTTATACCAAAAAACCAAAACCAAACTAAAATCAGTTTTAATACTACAAATGATTTTAGGCATCACAGCATTATAATATACATTATGAAAAAAGAAAAATCCCTATGAATATTTAATTTGGAAGATTTTGCAATTGCCAGTGTTAATAAATTATTAGAAATGAACCTAAAGTGAGTGTTAGATGACAGCAAATGTAATAAATGATAGTTTTATTAAACTGACTCCAAATTGAGTTGGATAATGTACTGTATACAGTAGCTAATGAATAACATTGCATATATTCCCAGTACTTTTTTGCAGTGTGAAAATACGAGAAATGTGGTTTCCAATTTGCCAATAATATTTTTAAATTCCCAAAACAGAACAGAATAGTGCTAGTAGCACTAGGGTCATAGATTTGATTACTAGGAAAACTGATTAATTGTATTTCTAGAATGTAATGTACATTAAGTGGCTTTGGATTAAAGTATTTGCCAGATGAATAACTGTAAACATAAATGCAATATATATTGGATTAATTCAGTTTGACATTTGAATACAGTGGGCTTTCCAAAGTGATTTGTTTGTATCTAAAGACTTGAGCATGTTGAGTACTTAGATTGTATAATTGTCGGGAAATGTTTTCATTTATCAAGTCGATTAGCAATGCTTCCTTGAAGGTGTGTCTGTTTTAATGATGCTCTTTTAAATCCTTGCCTTAACTTAATGAAGTTAGACATTACATAGTCTAATTCTCCATGACTGAAGCATATCTCCGAAGGTCCCTTTGCACAGAGCACCATTGTATTCAACAGTAGTACCATTCATCAAACAATTGCACTGGCACAACAAAGTTCTGGCTAATCCTTGTGTGTGTGTGTGTGTGTGTGTGTGTGTGTGTTGCGGCTTGATTGCTAACTTTGATTGCCATGTGAAGTCATGATGTTTGACTTTTTGTCGCTGTTATTAGTAACCAATTCCTTGTTTGTTTTCACACCCATTTTTGAATTTGGGTGCGTCATTCAAATGTACTAATAGAGAAGAATGGAAACATCGTTCTCTAAATGTACTCTGTGTTTCCTTCAATTATGTGCAGATAACATTTTGCATGTTTTTTTTTTTTTTTTTTTTTACTGTGAATTAATTTTCAGCCATCTTTGCTTGCGTATTAAATAAAGTTAAATTAAACTAACCTATTTGCCTCTGGGGGGTTAGCACATCTTCTGAAGCAGATCAATGTTTTTTTTATAACAAAATATTTATATTTTTAAAAGTATATAAATATATTTCATTTTTTAAAATAGTTTTATAGTATGTTTTTAATAGTTTTAGTTGTATTTAACAATAATAACCCTGATCCTTATTAACTTTAGGTACACTCTCAGAAATAAAGGTACAAAAGCTGTCACTGGGGCAGTACCTTTTCAAAAGGTTGTCACCCCCGTGACAACTTTTGTACCTTTATTTTTTAGAGTGTATATTTACACATACTATGCTTCACTTTTCATTCTTAGCCAGAGGACTCTGATTTGCCGTATCCACCTCCACAAAGGGAACCTAATGTTTACATGGTGCCGCAGGGGATAAAACCTGTCCTACAACGCACAGCTATTGAGGTGGGCTCAAAACCTTTTCTCCTGTTATCCATTTATAATTTAAAGCTTCTAGTGCAGTACAGGCTGTTTGAACCTTATGTAAAGCACTGACATTGCTTTTTTACCATCCACGATTACATTGGGTCATGTGACTTAACCTTTTACTTCTTAGATTCTGGCGTGGGGTTTGCGTAACCTGAAGAGTTTCCAGCTGGCCAGTGTGACATCTCCCAGTCTTCAGGTGGAATGTGGAGGAAGTGTGGTTCAGTCCTGCGTCATTCGAAATGCTAAGAAGAACCCTAACTTTGAAGTCAACACCCTGTTCATTGACGTCGTAAGCTTTGGATCTTGTTTTGTTTGTTTTACGTGCATAATTTTTTTTTCAAAATTTGGTCAATAGGATAATATTAGTTGAAATTATGTGAGAATTAAAGGAATAGTCCCTCCAAAAACAAAAATTTATGAACATTTACTCATTCACATACCGCCAAGATGAATATAGATTAGTCTTTTTTTCTTCATAACAGATTTGGCAAAAAATAATCATTACATCACTTGCTCATCAGTGCATCCTCTGCAGTGAATGGGTGACTCCAGACTCCAGTTCGGCAAATATTGTCTTGTTAAGTGAAAATATTTTTTTCAGAATGTTTCAGAATTCATCACTAAGGAATTTTAACATTAAACCATCACCTCTGGACAAAATAATTCAATCAATATTAATGCTTTCTTTGGTAAAAAAAAAATCATCCCTTGTTCCTTTTCAGGAACTCGAACTGCGTCCAAAAACGCTTTGGGAACGCCTCCAGCGTGACCAGGCTCTGAAACTGCT
>JAUMHP010000052.1:7465152-7487555 GCA_032361065.1 Enteromius trimaculatus | reverse complement strand
AACAGTGTGGGTCATTTATATGGATACATCTTAATAAAATGGCCACCATGGTCACCACCTATCTTGAATAGTTTCCCCCCTCTTAATACTAATGTGCATTTTCAGATAAAAAAAGGAAGTCCTACAGGTTTAGAATGACTTGAGGGTGATTAATTACACAATATTAACTATGTTTGAACTGCGTTTGAACGTTCTAATATGTAAATACTGTACGGGCACTGCAATGTAAAGTACACTACATGTACACTAAAAGTGAACATCCTTTTTTAAAGAAAGGATTTGGCTATTACAGTAGGTGCACTGTATGAGACCCTTGTCTAGTATGAAAATGCGCAAAATGTAGTCAATATAGAAACAGTCTTTTGTGGAAAAAGCTGAATGGCCTACGCAACATCCAGACCTGAACTTGTTTTGGGGTGAATTGGAATAGGAACTTTGAGTCACTCCCATTGCCCAAGATCAGCGCCTGACCTCCCTCATGCGCTTGTATCTAAATGAGAGTAAATCCCTTCAGCCATGTTACAACATCTTCTATATTCCACAACATCCCCACAGCATGTTCCAGGCCTTTTCAGAAGATTGAAAACTATTATAGTTGCAAAGGGAGGACCAACTCCCTGTCAATACCCGTGGTTTTAAAATTAAATGCTCAAATAAGCTCATTTGGGTGTGGTGTTTGGGAATCCACATACTTCTGACCATAACGAGCATTTCCAAATGATATTTACACCAGTCTAATTAAGTTAACGGATGCCTCTAATCAGGCAGATATATGCCAGTAAGAGACCTACTGTAACTGGCTTTGTGAGTGCTTGCACAAATATTTCTAACCCTAGAAAGGGACTTTGTAGGATCTTTGGGTGAGAGACAATTTTAAATATTAATATTTATTTTATTTAATGTTTTATTTATGAGGCAAAGCTAATTTACCGTGGTATGTGTCTGACTCTGTAGCGTTCTCTTTGTTATGCTTCTGATTGGTTGCAGAACACGGTTCCTCCAGGAGATGAATCCTGTTTTGTGTTAAGATCAAGGAGACTTAATGGATTCAAATGATCCTTCTTTCTACACTTTTTTTTATTTACAGGAATTTCATTTCTAAAAGTGAAAAAGTCAGGATCTTAAATGAGAGGCCGTGATAAAAGAAGCAAGCATATAATAGTTGTGTGTGTTTAGGCCAGTCTATGCTTGGATTTTGTGCATGTCTTAGCATGGTCCAATTTGTTCTTGGTCACATGATCTCAAGAGATTCTGGGCTTTGGTTCTAGATATTAGACCAGGCTAGGACTATACAGAATGCTTTGATAAAACTTCTTGTTTATATCACACTCTAAATGTAGTACTTTCTTCCTTCTCCTGCCAAAACATAGCGGTTTCTTTTTTTTTTTTTTCTTCTTTTTTTTTTTGCAAACAAAGATATTTATTTTATTAGAAAACATTCAAACCAGATGATCAAAAACCCAAATTTTCTTTCCCACCAGAGCCAAAGTAAATAGGGCTGTTAACATATTCCCAGTGCATTTCCCCTCATAGCCAAATGTCAAGAACAGAAAGAAAAAGAATGAGTGAAAGGAAGAGAAAGAGAGAGAGAGAGAGAGAGAGAGACAAAAATGTGTATTCAATCGGTTTTCCTCTAATTAAATTCAGTAGATATTTTCTATGAGGCATGGTCCTGTCCTGATGCTTTCAGGAGGGAGAGAAAAAGATGTTCATCATTTCCCCCCCTCATTGTAATTTTAATGAGATGTGCTTCATTATTACATGTGTCCTCATTCAGTGATTTTTAAACTGGGGTCAGGATCCACAAGAGGGTGCTAGAAGGGCAGTAAAAGAATTGAAAGGTGAATATTTTACTAATTTACTTTTAGGGCTGTCAAAGATCACATAAAATATTAAATATGTTTAATGCGAAAAAAACTGCTTTGGAGAAATATTTATTGTGAAGAGTATGTATTTTCCAGATAATATTGTAAGAATTTAGTTAATAATTAGCTTTAGTAGAGTAACCTTTTTAATTTAAAATAAGTTGATTTTTCCAAATATTATTTTATTATCTTTGTATATTGCATACTACAAATATTACTTTATGATTATTTATTTATTTATTTTTGTACATGAAATTTATAATTGCTTTTAATTATCAGACGGGTCTCAAACAGGAGGTCATCATATTATGAAGTCATATAAGTCACATATTATCAAAAAGTTTGCAAAACCCTGTTTTATCTAATTATTTCTAACTATTCTATTCTATTCTTTGTAGAACGGTATGCATACAGGCCTGTACCGTGGTGATGTAGCATTTGCTGAAGTCTTTGCCAAGCCTTTAGACACTCCAGAGGACAAATAGCATTTCAACAGTTTTGCCAGTCTTAGTACTTGACATCCAAAACGCATCAGTAGTTTTGAGAGGAGAAAAAAGAAACATGCAGAACTGTGGTTGCTCATAAAATGGAATATTGGTTGGTGGCTTAATTTTCTTCAGACCATGAAACTATGCTGAAGGTTATTTGAAAGAATGCCTTGACTCTGCTGAAATGTGCAGACAGTGAAGCAGTACAGCACACGTGAACAAGGGCTGCCCTAAACCAAAATAAATCCAGTTAGAAATGTATACGTACGTTCAAAAGTTCTTTTAGCTTTTATCCAAAATCCTGGTCAAGGAGGCCAGCGCTGGCTTTATGCTATTGCATTATGGATGCTTTTATATAAAGTGACTTAGAATAGAGGAATTGTCACAGTACCAGTATTATAATAGACGCTGTCTTTCTGTTGAAGCTGCTCACATCAGTTTTGTGGAGTGTTTATGTCCCAACAGCTGTGCTCAACCAGGGACCCAGTGACTTTAAGATGACTTAAATTAGTTTAAATCTTCAAATGTTGCTTGTCTGAGTAAAACAGCACCAAACCAGCATATTTCAAAAGTACTATCAATTTTACAGTATATGTGTGTATATGCTTATATGTATGTATATGCTGACAGTCTCACTGCGCTCCATCAAAGCATTCCTGAAAAACTAAGGACTGAATACATGGACGAAATTGAACCTGCTTTAGAGACTAAAGTAACCTTCTAGAACCTACAAATACCTGAGGTGGCTTGGATCTTGTATCTGAATGAACTGTCAATCAAACCATATGGAATATCGTTTGATGTATTCTAAACAAAGCATATTTTAGAAGTTTATTGAGCGCTCCGTTATGACCAACTCTGTTGGGTTATTTTTCACCAGTAGTGCACACAAGCCCTTTCAGACCCTAAATTAACACCACCAGTGGCCTACAGTAACCTTTACCTCAGGAATTGAGAATGTTTGCAGCCATTTTTACAGGTTTTGCATGAATGAATTTTTGGAGGAGCAGTGAAGTTGCTGTTTTCCCTCAGCCTTTCCGACCACCCTGTTCCAGTACCAGGCCGCCCAGGGGCACAGCAGCCATTATAAATCCTCTCATTTTTAGAAATTTCTAGGTTCCCGCTGTCTGAAATCATATCATACCCATAACATTATCTTTTCATCTGTATAGCATCACTTTTGACGGTGTGTTTCCCTTTTTGCGAGCGCGCACGCACATATACACACAGGTTTATATGGTACAGTCTTCTCTGGTGCACTACTTATTTTAATAATACTCCTAAGCCCTAAAACCTTTGGGCAGAGTATAGAATAACTAAACACATACATCTGGTGCACTCAAAGTGTCTGGGTGACCAGACGCACATGCACACGCTCATTACACATCATTTCAGAGGCAAAATGGAACATTATTTCCTAACTCACAAGCACTCAGATTAACACAAACGTGCACACAAACACCTAAGGCGCACACACATAGTAGCTAGCATGGAAATATGGCTGTCACGGCGTCCTTAGGCTCCGCTTTAATAGCTCTGTCAGACAAAAAGAGGAGACATGTGGCAGTACTATGAAAAGCACCATTCAGGGCCGGTTAGACTGCCACACAGCCAGGCCAACTCAGTCTAAGCGATTCTGAAGGCAACTTCACAATACTTTGCAAATCCGTGCTGCACACCCAATCCCATTTACTCTGTGCATTTGGGTAGACCCAGAGAAAACATGCAACCTTCTGTGTTACCTTCAACTTCTGCTCATCTGAGTTCAGTCATTAATTTCTCTGCTTAATTATATTGGTTTGAGGAAGTTGTCGAAGTTTACAAAATCTCTGACCTGAAATGACTCCAGAGTTTTCTAGTTACAGCCAGTTATGTAAACGTGCTATGTCTTTCATAAATGATTGGATTTACTGTTTTTAAACCGTTATGACTTTAATTCCTCCAACAGTTTTGTGAGTTTTCGATCTGCGTCCACCAAACTTGGCAGTGCTATAACCTGTTCTGATTTCTGGTCCCGCACATGTGCTGCACACGTCTCTTCTGTAAGAGCTTTATTACAAAAAAAAAATTACTGTTTAGGGAACAAAATAAGCTGCTTGTTTTTTGTCTGTTGTATTATTGTTTGACAGAGTCTCATGTTTTCAGTAAAATTCTGAAACTTTTCTATTGTGATCTCCCTTGGAGTATTACTGATTTTTTTTTTTTATAGATTTGTTTTTTTGTAAGTAGCTTTGAATAATACCATCTTTTGAGTTATTGAACATAAAGTACACTCTTAATTGAAAGCTTTGGGTCAGTATGATTTTTAATGTAATGGTTGCTGAAAATTCAGCTTTGCTATCACTGGAATACATTTTAAAATATACTGAAATTAAAATGTTATTTGAAATTTTAATTATATTATAGTTTTGCTGTATTTGATCAAATAAATGCATGCTTGGTAAGCATGAGAGACTTTAAAAAAACAAACTTAAAACTTAAAAAAAATGATCTTACTGACTCCAAACTGTTCAACTGCCTATGCCTTTTTTTCTAATGCTTTTCTGTTATTTTGGATTATGAAAAACCTACAAAAGACTTTTGGGCTTTTCAAAGCAAACTAGATTCAGACTCATGTCATATACATATAACTCACTGTAAATCATTGTGAGTTGATGAGATGTGTGCTATATGGCTCCAGTATTAATTTTAGAGAGAATTTATTTTCGTAGATATTCATGTTTTTTACCTGAACTTGAATATACAGTACTATGCAGCACACATGTATACAGTTTGTTGGTCTGTAACTGTAAAGAGGATAATTGCCCTCACAGACATAAACACACACACACACACATTCCTTGGCACGGCAGTGGCATGTGAGCCACTTAAACAACACTTGCCTGGCCACCAAAACGCACGCCACACCACCACACTCACTAACCACTAAGACGGGGGAAAAAAACCCAGCGGAGCCTAGCATTGCTCCATCACTACTGTTTTTCCTCCCTCATCGTAAAAGTTAAAAGAAGGATGGAAGCGAAACTTGAAGTCTCTCCTCTGGGTGAGTTGAACCTGGCCTTCTGGAAGAGAGAGCAGTGTGTGTGTCCAGCCAGCGAGGGTTCTTTAAGCCATGGTGGCTTAGTCTGTCTTTCATCCATCTGTCAAACACACACACACAAAGGCATGTATTTGCACAATACTCACATAATAATCAGACTGCACTTTGATTCTCGTTTTGAAGCATTTCTCGTTTTGTCACTTGCAGAGGGTGTTTTATATTAACAACACTCTTTTGTCTTTCGGTTGGATGGGACTGTGGTGCTGGCTGAGGTGAAAGCTGCCTGATTTGTACCTTTTCGAAGAAATTCCCACACTTTCCACATGGAGTGAGTGAGCGTTGGCGAGGTTGACTGTATCAGTGGCGATTAGCACGTCAAATTGCAGCAGAACATCAGGGCTCCTGAATCATACCCGTGAAAGTACCAGGAAAATGACAATTTGAAAGCGTTCCTGCTAGTTGATATGCGTACGCTTACAGGCATTACAGCAGAGGGATGATTTATCAGTCACTTATGGAAAAGATTAAGTTATGGAAAGAGTTGTTTCCACTGGTCGTTTGGTCTGTGGATGGTGTCACTGTCACTCATGCATGTGTCTGCTTAAAATGTTTTGACACCTGAGTGTATTTTCTCTTGACTTTTTTTCCTTTCTTCGCTTTTCCTAACCTTGTCTTGTTGTTTGTGTTGAAATTGTCTTACATGCTTTAGTTGGAGAGATGGGTAAGTGGAGGCTTTTAACAGGAGGCGTCACACTCAATGTTCTTGTTCATGAAATGATTTATTTAATTAAGCAAGAGTCTAATAAATGAGGGATCTTGTGTCACGCACACATGTGCCATATTGACCTTCCTTTCTTTTAATGTTTCTGTCTGTCCTCTTGTTTTCTTGCCCTGTGTCTGCAGCAGGATGAATTTATGGATTGGTGGAGCAAGTTTTATGCCTCCACGGGTGAGAGTAAGAAGTGTGGCAGTTATCTAGAGAAGAGCTTCGATACACTGCAGGTAAGGCATTGAACTAATGTTGTATTTCATGTTTTTTCAAATGTGTATAATGGTCTTTTTTCATAAAACTGCACTGTCACTCTAAACCCGTAAGAGAAGAAATGTTTGAATAAAGTTGTTATTTTGAACAGGTCAGTTACATTGCTGTCTATGCAGGTTCAGAAAACTCTGATTTTATCAAAAATATCTGAATTTGTATTCTGAAGATCAAAGGTCTTACAGGTTTGGGACAAGTAATTAATTACAGTTTAAATGTAATTTTTTTTTAAATTTAACTATCCCTATCTTGGGTTATCTTGATTCTAAAATCCACTTTTAACTCTCCAGTTAAGGATTGTTTCCCTCTTTTAGCTTATAAACAGCATTAACATTATCTAAGGTTATGAAACACTGTCCACGAGGGTTAGTTTTTGTGACATGTTAGAATGTAATGGCTAGATGCTAACAGACACCCAATATTTACATGCTTTGGACACTAAGCATCATATCAAATCTGAATTCAGCATTGCACAAAAAACACGTGAACTGGAAGAAGAAACCATTTTATTTTTTACTTTTGCAGGCCGAAAGCTCTATTAATTAAATCCTTGCTTGTACAGAGCAAGGATGCATGGTGGCAATGGGTCACATGGTGCATTAGTCCATTCAGTCACAGCTCTTTTTTCATTTTTCAAAATATTTTTTGCGTTCATACTGGTTTGAGATAAGAGAACTATTTGGGAATAAGAACCTAGTACATGGATTCCTAGAGAATAAAAAGTTCTCTTTGAAACGTGAAGAAATAATGAACCAAAATTGAACATTTTGTCATTGTTTATTCATCCTTATGTCTCCCCAAAGACACATCTAACACAATCCCAGCGGTATGAAATCTGTACATGGAGATTAACAACAAAAGTTCATTGTAACTATAGTGACATTATCAGTGCCCAAAGAAAACCAAACATAGCGATGCCAGAACTTCAAAGTCTTGTGGTCTCTCTCGGGAGTGCGCATGCCTACTTTCAAATGCTCACTCACCCTGACTCCAGTCCACTCCAGCCCACTTCCCACAAGCTTATCCATTTATAATAGAGCCCGTGACTGCCAGATTTCCAACTTTTCCGATGAATTCATGTCGGGGTTGCCGCAGGGGGATAACCAAGTGCAGACAAGGGCTCCTTTACTGACGTCATCGGCCCGTTTTTTCCCCCCAGCCCACACCTCCCTATCATCCCTCGATCTCTGGCTGGTTTGTCAGCGATCTCCCCTGTCACCACGTTCTCTCTCTACTAGCCTTAGCAACTATTTCCAACCTTTACGATCTAAACGTGTCCGTTAGTCATCTGGCAGGGGCTCGTGTCTCAGGGCTACCTGCGAGACCTGGGGTTCGATTGTTGGCTGCCACCTTGTGAGAGCGTCCCACGCACCGGGAGGAGCAGCAGACAGAAACACTTTCCCTAAAACTGCTGAGATGAGCTGTTATTTTGGGCTAATGGTGCCTGAGGGAGAGATTGAAGGCAGGGAAAGAGCAAAAGAGACTGGGAGAGAGTTTCATGTGTTGTGTGCCGTGTCACACGTTCAGGGACCAGGCCTGAGTGAGTCAAATAGAAAAACAGAGCGACTCGCTTACGAGGATTCCTTCATATATTTGTCACTAAGTTGTCTCCTGGGTGGCCACTTGGTTTGGAGAGTTAAGCAACGCTAGTTAAAAGTTGTGTAATGTCATGGCGAAGCATATTTTCCTCGGGCACAAATCGTTTTTGTGCATTTTTATTGCCGTTTTTAAACATTCTCATAATCAGGAATTTCCAGATCTTTTTGCATTAATGATGCTTTTGAGGTAGTTCGACTTGCGCCTGAAATGTTAAACCTACAATTAAAGATCTCAGAGTCCAAGATTCTTAAAGAAAACTGCTTTGGCAAGACTAACAATGGTTGTCTTGTGCATAGTATGTGTCCTTTCAGCCCCTTCGGTTGATTACAGCACGTTTACAGCAACTAGATCTGCATGCAAATCATATATCATAGAATACACACTCCCCTGTGCCTCCTTTCTCAGGTGTACGACGGAGAACTTGAGATGGCTGAAGGCATTGAGCAGTTGGCTGATTTCTGTCAAACGTTTAAACTTCACCGTGGAAGAGTCCAGAATGAGAGTGAAGACCCTTCTGTTGTTGGAGAGTTCAAGGTAGGGTCACTCATAACCTCTCAGCTACTATCAACTGCTATCACATGTGCTCTCGTTCAGTCTCCAAGAGGAAAAACATTCTGACGGCGCCAGATGAAGCAATGGATGGGTGTCGTTGCTTATTAGCTAAGCTAATGAAAAGTCATTTGAATTGAGCCTTCTTTAAACTGATCACATACTTGCCTCTGGCAGGTTCAGTCTGTACTTTGTCAAATTTACCATTCAGCAATTTGTTAAATTAGAGCGCTCTGCAACAGATCCAGAGTCTTATGCCATTCTTTTTGTGAACTGTCTAGAACTCTGAAAACGCTGTCTTTTTTAAAGGCACTTTCTCTTTAAAATAGAGGTTCTTTAATGGTTCTAGGACCTTTAGGTCACTATACATCTACCAAAAACCGTATTCTGTTGTATAGGTATGCTGAGGTTACTGTTTGGTTTTATTGGAGATTAAAATGTTCTTGGAGATACATTGTGGGTCCTTCAAGTCACTGTACTAGTTCCTGGGTAGGGTAAAAAAGGCTGAATATTTCTGGTAAATTTTGGGATACTATCTACTGTAGGAAAGTTACTGAAAATTTACTGACAAATTTCAGCCCCTTGGCAACCCTGTTTCTGTGTTCTGGATAGTACCAGGAAGGTTTTGAAAAAAATTAAGGAATAAAAGGTTTTTATTAAACTTTAAAAAAAAAAAAAAAATTAAGTTTAATTTATAAAGAAAGAAAAAAAAAAGAAAATTCACAGAATTCACTGTCATCATTTTGTCAAAGTTTGGCCATTATTATGTTCTGGCGAGCATACTTAATGCGTTGCATGATCTGATGTTCTAGTATTGGCTCTGCTACTGTTGTATTTAGGGATATGTTGAATAGCTTTTATGTATGTTTATGTATTTGTGTATGTTTTATTTATTTGATCTTGATTAATTTATTTAAAGTTTTAGTAAATGTTATGTCATCCGGTCATCTGTAGTATTACTATTGTTTTAATATTTAAAAGAATGACAGTAATATGGGGTTGGAACTTTAAAAATACCCTCCTGTGGCATCTGGCATATGGCTGTAAAACCCATTTCGGTTCTAATTGGAACCTTTAGTTTAAAGAGTCTAGATGTTTTTTCCTGGTTTATTTGGATTACAACTGGTTTAGTTCTAGTAGGATTTGAGGGAACTAAATTTGAGGGATTTAAGTGTAATTTGAGGTTTGTCTGGAGGCCCCAGACAGCAGGTCACCAGAAAAAATGTAAAACTGAATTGCACCATGAGTTACACTGACTCCTGTCTTCCTTCAGGGCTCATTTAAGATCTATCCATTGCCTGACGATCCCTCAATGCCCATACCCCCACGCCAGTTCCGCAAACTCCCCCTGAACGGTTTAGAGGAGTGCCTGGTACGCGTCTACATCATACAGGCCTATGGTTTACAGCCCAAAGATGCCAATGGCAAGGTAGGTACAGGACAATCAAAAGCACTAAGGGAAAGGAACACGCGAACAAGCTTTTCAGTGACCTTGTATATGGCTCAGGGTTGACAGAGGTTGTTACAACAGCCCTTGTATTTTCACTAGAAGCATTCACAAATCTCTAGTTTTTTTTTTTTTTTAATCAGCCAGGCGAGTCCTTTGCGAAGTGCCAGAGTCATAAGAGAGCTGAGAAATTGCTTTATGAAAACATGGAGCCACCCTTTTACCCACAACCATAAACTCCCAATCGCTGCCCGAGACCTGGCCAACACGCCACCACCGCTGGCCCTGCGTCAGATGGGCTTTCCCTTCATTAGTTGCGAATATGCTAAGATGACGTGCTTTCATCACCTACTCAGGCCAGGAGTTATGATATGGAACATTTCACACATGTACTCGCTGCCTATGAAACACACTGATCACAGAGATTTGATGCTTTTTTCCACCGAAAGAGCAAAGAGCGGTTGTTTTAAGTACAAAAAGAGGGCGTGCTGTTTTGGATATTGTCGCTTATAGCATATATGTGCAAGTGTGTGGCTATGTTAACACATACTAACAAGCACTGCTTGTTCTTTTGTAGTGTGACCCCTATGTTAAGATCACACTTGGCAAGAAATCAATCGATGACCACGACAATTACATACCCTGTACTTTGGACCCTGTCTTTGGAAAGTAAGTTGTTTCTCTTTGATTTTCCCTGAACAGATTCCCTCATACACACACACACAGATATAGAAACACGTCATTGCAAGGATCAATTATACCAGCAGGGGTCACCACACTCATAATAATCATGATGCTCCTAAGACTGAGTCTCGATGTTGAATACGTGCGGGAAGGAAGCGTGTGAATTACTGCTTTTGAAAACATTTAAGCCAAATAATTTCTGACCGAAGGAAGTATGCAGAGATTAAACTGTGTCTTTTTTTATTATTTAGGATGTTTGAGCTGACATGCTCTCTACCCATTGAGAAAGACCTAAAGATCATGCTGTATGATTATGACATGGTCACTAAGGATGAGAAAATCGGAGAGACCATCATTGATTTGGAAAATCGCTTCTTGTCACGTCATGGTGCTCGCTGCGGCCTGCCACAGTCTTACTGTTTGTAAGAAATGTCTCTGTGTCTGATTGTATAATGCCTTAACCATAAAAAAGGTTTTCTGTAGTGTGTTTTGGAACATGTTCCATTAGGATTTATTGGCTTTAACAAGCCACCAATAGAAGGTGACCAGTTATCAATAGAGACTCACAGGGTCCATTAAGTTTTCCATTAAAACCAATACGTTAATAAAGTTCCATTATTAAGGAAAGTGTAAAAAACAGGGAATGAATGTTGTAAACCTAACTTTATCCTATGTCATATTGTGATCCTCTAGATCTTCACTGACTCTCTAAAGAACATCCCTGTTTAAAAAATAACTTCAAACAGCCTGTGGTCGAGTGCTGGTCTTAGTTGGTTTCGTTGGTCCCTTTTAACCCAAAGTTTTAATTAACTGTTGACAGTTACAATAACTGTAATAACACATTCTGCTTAGTTTTGCATTATAAATTAACTCTTTTTGTCTCTGTACCGACTCTAGGTCTGGAGTTAACCAGTGGCGTGATCAGCTGAAACCATCCCAGTTACTTCATCGGCTGTGTGAGAGGCAAAACTACAAACTTCCTATCTACAAGCAGGATAGAGTCTACTTCAGAAGACAGGAGTACACAGTTGCAGACCTTGGTCAGTGTCCTAAAAACATACTCCATCTGGACCTATTTTTCTACCACTGAATATAATGTTCATGATATTTGATAATTAATTCTGCGATTGTCGTTACCGAGAGCGGGTTCTTGCGTGGGCGCGCACGTACGGATAAACAGAGGCATTGCGACCTATCAAACCCACGGGCTGGACGGCGAAAAAAGAAAGTGGAAGTCTTTTCTTTGGAGCTGCTGAAAGCATTAGTCACGAGTAAGAGCTAATCAAAGCAGCAGCCTGACTCCATCACATCTTCCGTCATTAAAAAAATGCGAGTCGAGCGCGAGATCGGCTGCGGTTCTGTGAAAACACTGGCAGAAAAAGAATAACGATACAAGTCTCGGCTTGTGCCATACATCATATCTGTGTGTGTGGGATCACAGAGCTGTCGGGGAGGCCGCTTGGCTGTTCTTGCTCGGCGCTATGAGCGGAAAGAATGAGTTGTTCCTCTGTGCGAAGAAAAACAAGTGCGATATTGTAAAGACGAAGGACCTGTGTAAACATACAACGCCTCTGACATATTCATTCACAGCAAATATATCACTCCTTGCCACAGCAACCTGACGTCCCCTTCTGTTTTAAAGTGTGCCCCGGGGAAGATAATGCTAACTAATGCTAGCTCACTGCTAGGTGTGTATTATGCTGATTTCACTCATGCGTTACCTCTATCAGATCCTCCCAGCACTTCTGGTTTGACCTCCAAGCCCTTTAAGTCCCACGGCTGCCTTCCAAGCAGTCGGATGTCACACAGGGCCTACAGAAAGCCCAGCTTTCCAGCCCTTTTCCCTTCCATGATGCTTTAGGATGAACTAAGCTTCAGATTTATGGTGAACTAGCATACAAGCATGTTCAGCCAAGGTCAACAGTGCGGCGGACTCCTCAGCCTCCTGCTCCCGTGTCTCGCCGCAGAGGAATACTACATCTCTTTGTTTGGCCTTCGTAACCGCGCAACCCGCGCGTCAAAGCAATTATCAGGTGGCCTTTTCGGGCATCCAACTTCATGGCAGAAATTGTCTTCCTCCACTTCAGCCTTTTTCCTCTTTTCTCCACACTCCAACCATGTTTCCCTTAGGGACGTGACACAGGGTTTCAAACCATAAACTCAACAGTGGGCGTTTATTTTTTTTTCTTCCCTCGCTCTTTCTTTTTGCTTTTTGACAAGGGGAAACTCTCTTCTTAGAGCAACAGCAGTGAAATCAACGCATCATCTGAGGAACGGGGAAAGATAAACATTTCCGACTATTTAAGCGGAATGCTTCATGAAATGTTGGCTTTTTTTCTGCTCTCGGTTATGACTTAATAAAACTTGATGCCAAAATGTTCTTCATATCAAATCAGATGTTACATAGTGGTTCCATTTCATGGTTTTAATGGAAAATAACATTGTGAGGAATCTTTCTTTATAACTGTTAAACAATTTTAAGCTGAAAAAACAAAGGTTTGAAGTGCCTCAACATTTTGTATAAATATGAATTTGAACTACAGTGACTTTATTGTTGAAAATTTTATTGTTGAAAATTATTGTTCCCTCAGATGAAGGGAAACCTCCTAACCCTCACCTGGGACCAGTGATGGAGCGTCTAGCTCTGTTGGTGTTACGGAGACAGGGTCTGGTGCCCGAGCATGTAGAAACGCGACCCCTCTATAGCCCCCTTCAGCCAGATATAGAACAGGTTACTAAGTCTCATATTCCTATTCTCAAAATTACATTTTTTTTTTTACATTATTTTAAAATATTTTATATTTATCATTTACATGTGTTTTCCCTTTTAAAAGATGCAAAATTGATGCAAAATCTTATAGTAAATAAGCAGTCTATTTTATTTTATTCTATACTCAATTATGTAATAAACTTGATTTCATTAATATTTAATAAATATATATACAATTTATTTCAATTATGTCATATATCAACTTTCTCTATGCTCGTCTTATGTTTTTAATGATGTGCCCTGTCACTCTTTATTGAGGTATTTTGTTTATCAAAACCCAGGGGCGGCTGCAGATGTGGGTGGACATTTTCCCAAAATCTTTAGGTCCACCAGGACCTCCGTTCAACATCACGCCACGCAAAGCTAAAAAGTAAGAGCATGTCCTTGGTTTAGTATTTATCAATTTTGTTCTCAAAAGACATCTAGAAGCATAACGTGTCCATATTTTTTCTCCCACAGGTTCTTCCTGCGCTGTATTATATGGAACACAAGAGATGTTATCTTGGATGATGTCAGCGTTACTGGGGAGAAGATGAGTGACATTTATGTGAAAGGGTACATCTGGGTGTCATAAATGGGTTGTTGGGTTTATGTGTATGAGCTCTGGTTAAATGAAGTTCTTGTTTCCCATGTCATGGGCCTGTTGCTTGTCTGTTGCCACTGTGACCAATAGTAACAACGACTTGCCAAAATTATCGATCAGTAGCAACAAACACAGTTGCAAGGCAACCATAGACCCAAGCTGTAGGCCAATTACAGCTAAGCAGCATTGTCTTCTAATGTGTTGGAAATGAAGTGTCAGGTAATTGTGAATGTTATGTTTTCAATCCTAGCTGGATGCACGGCCATGAAGAGAACAAGCAGAAAACAGATGTGCATTATCGATCACTGGGCGGCGAAGGCAACTTTAATTGGCGCTTTCTCTTCCCCTTCCACTATTTGCCTGCAGAACAGCTCTGCACTATTGATAAGAAGGTGAGAAGTATTCTGTATCTGTAATATAAGTGGAAGCTGACAGCATGTCAATTGAGAAAGACATGTTGATAAGTTGATAAGAAAGTAGGACATAATCTGTATTTGTGAGTTTAGTGGAATATGTCAATTGTCAATTGAAAAAGACTTGAGAAAGAGAAGAAAACTTGAGCCGGATTTGTTTAGTGGTTAGCTAGTGACGCTAGGCCTGTCGACATTTATATCCGCACTCTGCGCTTCAGCTATGTTGCTGAAATGAAAATCTCCGGCCTTGATTGAATCTGAATAGGTGATCCGCAGGTCATCCTGCGTGATTTGCCGAGGTTTAGTCCAACGCCCACATTTTGAAGGATATCACTGCAGTTGGCAGGTGTTTAATGCAATGTTTCAAAGCCAGATATGTTGCAGGCAGCATCTGGCACGCTTCCACTTACCGAACGTGGTACACGAACATCTTGTAACTGCGAGACAGTCCAGACTTCAGCCAAGCAATCTCAGGGAAAACAGTTGTGATGGACAAGGCACTTAAAGTGAGGTTTTGGCAGGCAAGAGATCAGTTATGGTAAGATTGAAGATAGCGGTTCCACCCATTAAAACAAAGAACAGCCCGCAGCAGCTGTCAAAAGATAGATCCACTTTGGCCGAAGTTCGTTGGACGCCACACACAATAGAACCGATACATAGCGAAACGGATTCTCTTGCGTGAAACACGGCCCTCTGTGATATATTAGAAGTGAGCTTTTGTTTGCAGTGTTTGTTTTGATGGAGCTGTATGCGGTTGTCAGGCAGGATGTGCAGGCCGACGCGGCCTGTTTACCGGTGAACGGCAGCAGTGCAGCTCTGTGAAGCGTGAGTTCATTATCCTCGCCGTGTTTGTCCGCACATCCATCACGGGTACAGTACGGTGGGGATGCTGTCACGCAGATGGAATCCTGTCTGGCGGTGGGATGCAGATTCAGGGCTGGAGTGGGAGTCGCTAACACTCTTTTCTGACTGGGACGTTTCTGTCGCTCTCGGGGGCTCTCACTCACTCTCTGTCTCTCACCTTCTTTCTAATTCTGCTTCACACATTCACGCTATCATTTCCTCACTCTGTCTTTCTCAGTCGCTGTCTTGGTCTGTCGGTTTATTTCCGAGGTGGTATAGCTCATTTGTGGTGCTGCTGGGTACTAATAGGTTGCCTTAAATTTCACAAGCAAGGCAATTAGTAGTGATGCACGATATATTGATTATTGGATGATATGTGAGATTATTTCATTTATTTATGTGTTGATATTGAATGTTGATGCTCAATGAATTGTTAATGCTCATTTCCTCTTTTTACATTTAGAATAAATTAATAAATGAAACATAGTTTAATTGGGTCATTTAAGCTATTTTTTTTGAAAGATGCCTTAGAAAAAGCATCACTGGTTTGCATCTTGAGGCAAAACAAAGACACTGATATATTTTAAGATCAGTAAGTGCAATTTTCGTTAGGCTGAAACAGCTCAGACTTACATTTTAGTCTGGGACTAAGCTTAAGCCTTGTCTATGAAACTGGGGGTAAGCAAAAATCAAAATAAATGTCTATTTTTTATACTTTACATGTTGTGTTGCCTAAGCTGAAGGACTTGTATCATTTAAAATTGTTGATTCTAATTTTATTGTAGAATAGTGTAGAATTTTATAATTAAAAAAACAATAATATAAATACAAATATTTAGAAAATACACTTTCAGTACCTGCAATATGTATGTATATCATATCAACTCTAGCAAGAAAATAATTATTGACTAATATAGTCAAAGACTATCTAAATGGTTATGATAATGATAATATTGCGCATCTTTAGCACTCAAGTCCAGATAAATAAAATTATATGCGATCCTGGACCACAAAACCAGCCAGAAGGGTCAATTTTTTTAAATTGAGATTTATATATCATCTGAAATAAATAAGCTTTCCACTGATGTATGGTTTGTTAGGATAGGACAATTTTTGTCTGATATACAATTATTGTAAAAATATGGGGTGTGTGAAACACTAAATATAGAGAAAATTGCCTTTAGAGTTGTCCGAATAAAGTCTTTTGAAATTAATATTACTAATCCAAAAAAAAAAAATATATATATATATTTTTACAGAAGGAAATGTATTAAATATCATGGAACATGATTTTTTGCCTAAAGGAGAAATCGTTAATGTTTACAAATACAATGCATTTTTGCCTACTGCTACAAATATACCTGTGCAACTTAAGTACAAGTTAAGCTCACTTTGTTTACTTAAGAAAACAGTTATAGTTAAATTAAAAGTGGAATTATAAATCAGCAAGTTCTTCTGTTAGTACCCCTGTCAATCTCATCCTGTTTTTCTCTCTACAGGAGCATTTCTGGAGTCTGGATAAAGTTGAAACAAAACTTCCTCCTAAACTCACTATCCAGATCTGGGACAATGACAAGTTCTCCTTTGATGATTTCCTTGGTAAGACCAAAACCCTATAGTCGTCCCTCGTGCCATATCACTCCTCAGCTCTCTTCCGCAGCTTTGCCACCCTCAGCAAATTTAGTCGTGTTAACCTTGCAAAGCACCGCAAAGCTGTTTTTCAAGCATATTTCTCAGCCTTGACATAAGAAAAACGTTCTGTGGAACTGGACCACACTGATAGGACCATGTGTGTGGTTTATTGTCATTAACCTATACCTCTGTCTATATGAATATGTACAGGGAGATGGTTACCAAACCCTCCTTAACCTGTGTGAGGTTACCCACCGCACTGTTGTGTAGCGTGACCGTCAGCATAAATGCGCTTAACAATCTTAACGCAAATACATCATTCAGACCACAGGAGTGCTCTACAACATCTTTACTGCTAATGTTTTTATTATCAGCTGAACTTAATTTCCAGCATGTCAGCACAACTGGAAGAGAAATAAGTTATGACTCGACTCCTTAAAGACCTCTATAAAATACACTGATCTATGTACATTTGTAAAATAATTAGCATCCGACCGCAATGGGAAAACCTCAAAGCAAACCACTGACTGCCAGCTGCAAAGACTGAAGGTCACAGACGTTTTTGACTGATATTATGGGAAATGATTGAAAAAAACAAGATTAGGACACTTGCTGACTGTTGCTTCTATTATATTTGTATTTCTTGTGCATAGATGATCTCCATTTACATGTATTCTTCTCATCAAAATCTTCTCTTATATTTAATGTGCAGTTTTGTCTCACTGCTGTAATGTGTCATTGTGTGTGTTGAGCTTTTCGCTATATTTCTTCTTACTCTCGCTCTAAGGCTCTTTGGAAATGGATCTTAACCAAATGCCGAGTCCAGCAAAGTCTCCAGAGAAGTGTGGTCTTGAGATGTCCTCTCAGTCCCAGGACAGACCGGTGTCTTTGTTTGAGCAGAAGACAGTAAAAGGCTGGTGGCCTTGCGTGTGTTACAAAGAAAATGAAAAGATACTTGCAGTAAGATTTACACACAAACGAGGGTTATTATTGTCTTTAGAGAAATTCACATTTTCTTTCTTTCTCTTTGTTTGTTTCGAATTTTGTTCATCATCTATCACTTTCACTTTTTGGCTTACTTTAATGTAAATATGCATAATTTATTGTTGTAAAAATATACTGAAAGTACATGCAACATGTAACAAGGACACCTTAAAATAAAGTGTTACCATAAAGTTAATATTATTTAAATACAATAAGGTCAGTTAGGTAATGCTGATTAATGAATTAACTGGAATTAACTGAATCAACAAGCAATACATTTGTTGCAGTTATTAAGCCTTAACATTAATAAATAATTAAATAAATAATGTATTTGTAAATGCTACATTTATTTGTATTAACTGAGTTGCTTTACAAGAATGGGCGAGATGTTTTACACCTATTTTCATTGATAGTTTGCTAATATCTGTATTTGGCTAATGTAAATAAATAAAACTTTATAGTGTTACCAATAATGTTTATAACAATTATAATAAAAAATACAAATTTAATTTAAAAAAATGTGATATATTTGGTAGACAGATTTATCCATGGCATTGCCATAAATTCAGTTCATGTGTTCCCAAGATCTTGATTTTGCTAACTGAGCTGCTCTTTGTCACTCAGGGAAAAGTGGAAATGTCACTGGAAATCATCTCAGAGCAGGAACAGGATGAGAGGCCTGCAGGACTCGGCAGAGATGAGCCCAACATGAATCCCCATCTAGATGAGCCTCAGTAAGTCAAGCGCTATCATCACCCTCACCAAATAACCAAAAAGTTAGCGTTAGCGTTATTATTGGCGCTTAGCACAAGGTAGGAATTACAGAATTTAATGTAAGGTTGCTAATATGTTTTCTCTCTCTCCAGGCGTCCTGAGACCTCATTCTTATGGTTCTCATCCCCATATAAGACGTTTAAGTTCATTGTGTGGAGGAGGTTTAAGTGGCTCATTCTGGGCTTCTTTGTACTCTTTTTCATTATTCTCTTCCTTGGAGTCTTTCTCTACGCCTTCCCTGTAAGTATGTGTGCAATGGTAGTAATTGTATCGAGAAAAGAAGAGGATTAAAGTTTCAATAGAGGTTTCTGTGATCATGAACTGTTTGATCAGAGATGCGTGTCTCTGATCGTAGTTCAGGAATGCAGCATGTGTTATTCAGAACTGTAGACACACTTATACACACATACACTCTGAAGACCTTTCACACTGTTCTGTGTAACATACATTTGTTGAAATTACATCTACTATTAGCAATATGTTAAAAAAACAACCTTATGTGTATATTATATTATTACCATTCAAATGTTTTGGGTTAGTAAATAATTTTATTCAGCAAGCATCAGAACTGACTAAATATATTTATGATGTTACAAAATATTGTGCCATTCAGTGCCATTCACACCAAACATGTGACCCTGAAGACTAATGGCTGCTTTGACATCACAGGAAAAAATACATAGATATATATGATATATATACATAGATATAGGTATAGATATAAGATGTATTAAAATTGTATATCATAATATAACTATAATGTGTATTAAAATAGTAATATATTGCATTGGTATTTACTTCTTTTCAAAATCATGAAAAAAACAGATTTTTTATGTTCTTTTGAACATTAGTGGAATATAAAAATATATTTTCATCATATAATATGTATTATATATGTTTATAAATTTTAATAGAATTTAAAACATGCTAGAATTTTGCATTTTAATTTTTTTTTTTTTTTTTTTTTACAGAACTATGCTGCTATGAAGATGGTTGGACCCTTCAGTGGAGTGGGAAAGGGAATGCAGTGAGACTGTGATGAGAGAAAGGACATAAACCCTCACATCAATTACCAACCACACCAAAACTCCATCCACACATCTCTGTCCATCCTACTGGAGACATCTGTGCTGCTTGTGCACATGTCCTCGTGACTCACGAGCCAAGAGCGAACTGAAGGCAGGCTGAGAGTATTTGAAGTCTTCATGTGTGCGTTAGCCTGTTCTAGTCCTAAATGCATGAAAGTTGCATAACGTCTGTATGTGTTTGTACATGTATTATACGCAGCACTCTCTGCCCCATATCTGACCCGGTCCTGAACCTTCTCAGTATTCTCTTTAACTCCCACTTACACTTTCATCTCTCTGCCGGTTTAATCCTTTTTCATGTCTCCTGTAAAACTGGCTTCTTTCTTCATAGCCAGATGCTTCTTTCTTCTTCCTTCACGCAGAGACCGAGCCGCGTCGCACTACCTCCCATCCATTCGTTCCTCTCCTTTCAACAGCGCTGGCTCTTTAGGTTAAACCCTGATTTGTACCGTTAGGCTGTAAGATCCGAGACAGCCCGGTTATTAGCTGAGCCCCCGCTGTCAGCAAGCCCACCTCTCTGATTACTATCACACTCTGTTATTTTGCTTTAGCAAAATCCCCACTAAATGGACTCGGGGTCAACTGTGGGTTGGCAACATGTGTGTGAATGTATACGTGTGGAATGTGGGCTGCGAACGAGAGTCAGAGATAAAAGACTTGTTTATTTGTGCAAATGTTACACTCACGCCCGGTGCCTTTGTGCCTTTTTGCATTTGACTCTGTAAAGTATGAAAATGAACAGGCGCATCTGGAAGAAGTTGCCAGACTTCTAAACACGCCTGTGAATGAGCTGTTACATGATAAAATACACAAATTACTTGTTTTCTCTCCATGACCAGGTCATGAGCTCCTCCTCTACCTAGTTGAGTTTTTTCACATTTAGGGAAACAGGAATCTCAAAACTTTAACTTTTTGCATTACACATCGCATTTATGTGATGGAGCTTCTCTACGAACAGGAAACGTCAAAAAATCTGGGTTAATCCGACCTAACCTGCTGGATTTCCGGAAGTGTTTACATTTTATTTTAAAAAATGAGAGCAGAAGTAGTGAAGAAGGGATTTGATGTTTCCATAAAGTCACTGATTTGACAGGAAAAAGGATGTGTTCCTATCTCTGTTACAGAATGAAGAATATGAGCGATTACATTTTTTTTTCATCATAGCTATTTTCTGTGCGTGGATCTACAATATCGCTGATTTATGAAAGGAAAGTGAATAAGATAAAACATAAACCAAAAAGCCTTGTCTAAGCGATCTCTTGCCAAATATTGTACAGTATATATCTGAATAACTGATTTATGCACAACACAAATCCCTATGCTGAGCATCTAGTTAAGTAAGTCTCTTAATTTGACAATCAAAATGGATATTTCTGTTAATTCAGCTTCTGAATGATGCACGTCGTTTAATTGCCTTAATGCTCCGGCTGTCAATTCACTGTTAGATCCATTGCATTTGTATCTCACTGTGTAATACACTATGGTCAAATATATACCTATATATACCATTTTGTATATATTTATCTGTTCATTTTGAGTCTCTTCTACAGAACTGTGTTGCTTTTATTAGTTAGTTTTTTTTTTCAGCAGATCCGTGGACCACCTTAGGAGCAGATTTAACCTTTAAAGCCAATCCACAACAGACTGGTCAGAGTGTTTGACTTGAGAGCAAATTAGAAGCACTCCGGCGCCCAGCCAGGGTTTCATGAAGTCGAGGGCAGCTTGCTCTTGCTTTTCTACCAGCTGTTCTGTGAAGTGAGGGATTTCAAATATGATACAGTGTATTTCTGATACAATGTTCTGAACTCACTTTTCATTTGGTGTAGGGTACTCTTACAGTACATGGGTCTTGTTAACTCTTAATGGTGTAGGGAGGAAATGTTAAATGTTATAACGTTGTAAATCTGGTGAGCATGACACCGTTGTGAAGTCTCACACTCTCTCAGTCACTGTAACAAGGTTTCAAAATATAGAAATGGCTAGATCATCGTATCCAGCACAAGTTATAACAGAGTGATAGATTTGGCACCCAGGGAAACCACATCCTCACTGTAGCTCTTGCTCTTTGCTAACACTTCATTTTAATGTGTACTTTTTACATGTTACGTGTGGTTTATGCAAGTAACTGTATGCAAGACAAACTTTAATCCTGACCCTAACCATAGTACATGTAATTAATTAATCTTACTCAGTAGTTAAATGTATAAATATTAGCGAATATTAATATTAATTAATTGCACCTTAAAATTAAGCAACCTTTTTTTTTTTTTTACTTATATGTAACAAAGGCACATTAAATTGATCAAGTGACAGTATTTTTTTTATTTTTTATTTAAACGTTTCTATTTTGAAATCTATTCTTTGAACCTTCTGCTAATTATTCAATTCAAGTTTATTTATATAGCGCTTTTTATGAATCAGCTTTACAGGAAATTAAGTTTCTACAATACAGTATGTTTATATATTGTAGGAACTTAAACAGGCCAAAGTGAAGCTTCGCTTGACCAGTAATCTCAGATTACGGCACTGTGTGAGTTGTTTATGGAATATTCTCTTAATTTCCTGTATTTCTCAATCTCTACTTCATGTCATTGTGTATAATTGT
>JAUMHP010000052.1:7449248-7465052 GCA_032361065.1 Enteromius trimaculatus | reverse complement strand
ATCAAGCCAATTATCTATGTTTAAACAATTAATGACCTATAAACAAATTTAGGAATTAGGTAATTAGGAAACTTAATATATTTCACTTATGGCAAAATGTGGTAATTCTGTATGTTGCCTGAGGGTTTGCATCTTCTGAGGTCCTCTGAGGGGGTTGACATCATTTCTTCTCAGGTGTTTGGTAATCTCAGATCATTTAAGTGTTTGATCCAGCCTGAAGCTTGTAAAATTCCAGAGTTTGGGGACAAAATGTGAAAAAGCTCTACCTCCTTTAGTGGATTTTGCCATCCTAGGTACAACCAAAACATTATAGAAGCTTGGGAGAAAAAATAAAGTGTCACTCCTTCCACATAAATAAGAAAAAAATATTAACCTTAGCCATCAAGGCAATCAAAGGCAACATTTTGGTTATATTATTATAAATTGTATATATATATACAGAACATTATAGAACATTATTTAAAATATTATATATAATATATATATTATATATAATATTTTAAATAATGTTCTGTATATGATATAATAAATCCAGTCTCCCTAAATATACATATATTGCACATATAATGAAAAATAAAGTTTTTTACTTTTTCAGTATTCTTTTTGAAATGCTAAAAGTAATCAGAAAATCATGTCAGTGGACATTATTGGCATTCATGAGCACAAAATGTATTCTTTCAGAAAATCTATAAAGAGCATCTTCTATAGTGTGTCTTCATACACAGTTAATGTAGAAAGAAATTTGTAAGATGTAAGATTTATTCAGTCCAATAATAACTTTATCAAGGCAAGAGTTGATGTGCAATTACCCAAAATCAGACTCATTGACACTTGAGAAATACAAACAGGAGAACAGAAGATTTAATTCTGTATAGGAAGTAAATTTGTACAGCCATTTTCTTATGTACAAAATCAACTCAATCTTGCTAAGGTATTGATTTGTGCCCTAACTTTCTGTAGAGGAAGTGACATCATAGTCAAGTCAATTAACGCTTGAACAGCAAATCCACGCTGTTCGCTAACCTGTGCTTGAACTTGAGAAGTCTGCAAACCGTTGACTGTAACTTTGTTTCAACAGTCTTCTAGTTTTCCTTAATTGCTGCTGCCTTTCTCCCGCTTTCTCAGTTTCTTCACTCCGTCCTGTGTAGATAACAGGCACGTGAACGTCAAGCTCGGTTTGGGTGTGTTATTTCAGCCTCAGTGAACTTCCTGTGCTCCCTGACCGCTGTCCACATTCTGCATGGGTGGGAGGCAGGAGCCAGACTCTTGTCACCACTTTCGGTCTCTGCTTTGTTTTGGGGAAATATCAGATATCACCAGCTGAGGGGTTTCTACAAATTAGGCCCCTGATGCAAACAAGGAAAAATTCTGCAATATTTGTTAAATTGACAGTGATATTAATATTAAATATATATTAGCCTGGTTTAAAATAGACCTTTGAGTAAAAGTCAAGGCCTTTGTTTTTGAGTTTTAATGGGTTTTACTATGTTTGAGGCAAAGGCGTGACTTGTTCTCCACATGGAAAAGGATCACTGGGCTTAACAGAACTTATTTTTAATGTTCCTTGAGTGAGAACATGGAAAAATTCAGACAGTCAACATCAAAAAGCCTTTCCTATAAAACCACATCTGCATTGACTGCTTTGACCTTGCCAAGATTGCCCCCAGCCGCTATCACCAAATCCATGTAGACAACATTAATGGATTAATAACACCAGAACTATGGGAACATCATGGGTGCTTTAAGAAATAGATGATTTTGGATGTGGGTTCTTGATAATTAGCCATCTTTGGATTTGCATTTGTTGCATGTTTATTCTCTGCCTTTATGGCAGCTAACTGAATAATAGTCTCACTAAGTGGCCTCTTAAAGTGCATTTTGTGAGCATATACATATGTATTATCTCATTTTACACTTAATTATCAACTGAATAAACAAGGTGGAATTTTGAACTGCGAAATGGAAAAAGCTATATAATTTTACAAGCTGAGCAATCACTAGATTTTTGATGTGTTGAGTCACCTTTGTTTCTCTTGCCTTTGTTTTGACAATGCCTGAGGTTAAGCATGCTTGCTCTCTCTGAATAGTGAAATGATGCACTTTCGAAACATTCAAGTAATTTTATTTTGATGAAATGATTTTTTTCTGGACATTATTTGATCATCCAACATAATCAAATTAGTTATCATAGGCACATAAAGTGTGCAAATACACTGAAATGTGCAGACAGCATGTTCAGCTTCACATAAAAAAGTAAAATTCTTTTATTCTTCATAGAATAATTAGAGTAATTCATTAATTTAATTGCAACTAAACCATAAGAAACTTTTGGTAACACTTCAGAATAGGGGGTCAGAATAATGCATTAGTTAAGCATAAATTAATTGTTAATTTGTTCAAAATTAAGCATTAGTTGAGCAAAAACACACTACTAATTAATGATTAAAATGTCAAGTTAATCGTTAATTACTAGTGTGTTTTTTCTCAACTAATGCTTAATTGTGAACAAATTAACCATTAATTAATGCTCAACTAATGCATTATTCTGAGGCCCTATTCTGAAGGGTTACCAAACTTTTTTTTATTAATTGAAATAAACTAAAACTATTTTAAGAAACTAATAAACTAATAGAAGTTGCAAAAGCAGAAAAAGAAAAAGAAAAAAAAAGTTCTGGACATTAACTGATCACCCAACATAATCTCATTATCATAGATGCATAAGTGTGTAAAGACACTGTAACATACATTGTACTGACAGCACCTTTAAAACATAAGTATATTTAAGTATATTTTATATTTATTTTTAAGTATATTTTATATGTATTTAATCATAAGAAAGTTCAATTCCTTTAGGTTCATAGAAATTCATGAAATTAATAGGAAAGGTTATTATAGTGAATTAAAACGATGCCATAAAACCTTTTTCATTAATTGAAATAAACTAAAACTATATTTCAAAGAAACAAATAAAAGTAGCCTATATATTAATGAAAACTATGATAGTACTGTATCTTCAATGCTAAAAACTGTTAATTGATTGGTTTTATTGTATTTACTTAATATGTTCAATGTTCATTATATCATTTACAAAATACTTGCTTACAAATATCGATATAATATCATTTTGTAACTAGAATATATAATACATAATAAACACATGTATCATATTATAACGCACAAATATGTTTATGCTTCTGTGCATACTTTTTACTTTGTAAATATATCTGAAATGCTGTCAGTGCATCAATGTTGTACATTTCAGCATATCCAAACATACAAAATGTGCTTTAAATATAAAAACCTAAGAATACCAATGAGACTGGACTGGATGTTTGTTAATTAATATTGGGAGCAGCCGTTTTATTTTGTATTCTACGATATTCCCGTTACAACAGGCCGGGTGGCCTTACAGTGCCCTCTCACCCTTCACGCACATGGGAACCACAGTGGAGGTGGGTTTTATGAAGCAGTGTGCATAATTGTTTGCCTGCTTCATGCATTCTGTGAGCAGCAGGGTGGGACGCATGTGATGCCCCACTCAGTATTTCTTTCAGACCCATCTGGCTCGCAGCCTATCCTTGAGTTTCAACTATGACAATAAAAGCTCCTGCTTCAGGTCTGAAGTTCTCATCCACAAAACCTCCAAAACCGGCTATTAGCTGGACCCACCACAGTGCCTGACAGTAAGCGGCAGAGAACACAATGAGAAAAAACGAAGGAGAAAAATGCTGGGAAATGAAGTCACCGAAAAGCAATCTGAGGAACGCGAAGGATGCTGATTATAAATACATTGAATTAAACCTTTTGTGGTTTCGAGTTAAGGCGGAATGGTCCAAGGGTGTTAAACGACAACAGGAAAGACAAGTTCAGACGAGTCCTCACAGGACCTTTAGTGATGGAAGACAAGTGTGTGGCTTGTGACCACTTGGTTGTTGCTGGCTGTATTTCAGATGTGAAGGCATCAGTCTCACATTATGATGTCTGGGAACCAAGCTCCACACAGACAGGCTCTTTCCTCTCGTTGCAGCAGGAGGAAACATTAAAGGTCAGCTAACAGGAAGTGAAAAATGCCAGTTTCTTTGAAGTTATAATGCAGGAAAGTAAACTCCAGCTTCAAGCATCTAGTTCTTTGCGTCGTCTTCTTCAGGCTGAACAATGTGTTTCTTTGTTGTGGGAAATTGCATTGTAGTCCCCAGTGGTATTTGGTTTTACCACTTTTTTTTTTTCTTCTTCTTTTTTTTTACTCAAGCTTCAAATGTGCCCACAATTCTTTTGTTTCCAGCAAAACAGTGCGCTAAATAACAGTTAACATCAGTAGTGTTCAATGTTCCCATTTACAATTACAGCTGAAAGCCCTATTAAATTTACAGAGATTTTCATTTTAATCAGGGAAACATCTGAGCAGCTGACCAAACCTTCATAAACACCACATTCTGGTGGTTTCCGATCAGCTGGGAGGACGAAAGTGCCATTTGTATATCGTTTTCATGTTTCTACAGGCAGTCTACTACCAATCTGCTTCTTACGCTCTACATGTAAATCCCATTATAAATGATGTACAGTTCTGTTAATGGTTCTGATACGGACATGCCTTACTGAAATATTTTGACTATAGCATACAATGGATAGCGCAACCAGTGCAACTCATTTCACAAACAAAAGACAAACATTTTTTTCAAATATGCATTGCTTAGAAGTTATTAATTACTAAAAACCAGAACCTGAAATATTAAATTCTTGACTATTCTTATTCCTAATGATAAACTGAACATGTGTCTACATATTGATATCTGTAGAAAGCCAACTGGTTGTCTGCATGACCTAAAGTTTGATCAGTATGACGCTTCCACCACACAATTTTCTCAGAAGCTTTCTTAAACCAAAGACAAAAGACTATGGCATCAGCTGTGTTTTACTAGCAATTTTTGCAATCATTTCTGGACAGAGCATTTTAATCATTCCATTTTACTGATGCAAAACAACGAAAATGATACAGTGTGGCGAAGGAACTGTTTTTTCAAGTAATAAAGTGGTTAACATCTTTATTACCATTCAGAGAAATACTGGAATCCGCTGGAACGCTTTCCAGTCTGAAAATGTGGTTTGGAAAAGTTTGTGAGTCATGTTAATTTCACTTTTTATTTTTCTAATCAATTTATTACAGTTTCTCTGACTCTTTCTTCTTGTACGCTGCCTCCAAAAAGAGATGACCTGTGAACTTTATGAATCATAGCATCGCAAAACACTTTAATAGATCAAATGACTGGCAACTCGCATTACTTTGTGATATAATATCCTGTTGCTGTTTGATGTTCTTTTTTTTTTAAATTTAACATTTGTTTCCAGTTCTGCAAAAATGCAGTTCCCTCCAAATTCCTTAACCTTTCATTCACCTCTATAAAACCGAGGGGAATGGTATCAGTGAAAAAAATGTCAAAAACAATATTTCTGGATTTTATTGCTGTGATTATTATGCTTCATAAAATAAATTAATTTAGGATTTGTGTGTTACATCTGCCAACCAGTGAGCCCACTACTTCATTTCCCCTCGTTTTCGAGGGGGGAAATCTTTTGGTATTATTCCCTGTTCAGAATCATTAGGGCCTGGTATGCGGGGCTTGTAAAGTGAACATTTTCTGACTTTCAAGGCATGGTGTTCAGACTGAAAATGATCAAAACAAGGTATTGATTCCATAATGGCAGCGAAATCTGTCACTCCTCCACAACAGTTAGTGTTTGACCTGTAAAGAATGCCTTTGAATCCAGAGCAAAGGATTTCGCCTTGAGCCAGTGCTTCCATAATGAAAAAGACTAACACCTTATGTGTCAGAGGTTATTAAATCATATCCAGGAGTGCTTTTTTTTTCTTTCAGGCTTCAAACATCAAAAGTATGAGCTGTGTGAGTGTTGAGCTCAAAAGGAGAGTGTCAGCTAATCGTAGCTCTATGCACAAACTGTAAAATCATAATGATCTCTGCTGCCCGCACAATCACTCTTTCCTGCACTCTTAACTTAATCAAACAATGCCTTCAGAATCAAATTAAATTCCATTAAAACCATAATGGGATTGCACTTAATTGCGGTCATATTTAGAAGCGAAAAACAGCACCACCCTTCTGCTATTTAGTCCTCAACACACCGTCATTATCACGTCTTTACTTGCACAATACTGTCTAAGCGAATTCTAGCTTGTATTTCTTGCTCCATGTTGCACCAGATGTTTATATCAATCTATTTTTTTATTATTATTATTTATTTATTGTGCAACCCTTTCAGCATCTTATTAACAACAATTTACATTGCGGTTTATCAGCCAAGCACTTTAAATTGACTTTGAGTTGTATCTTTGTTGAATACCCCCTGTATAAAAGCTAAACCAGAAGGAATATGCACATACACAGTACTGCTGGAGCTCCGAAACGGCACCAGAGCTCCTTTGTGTTTCTGTGGGATTTTATTGCAAAACTATCAAGGTTTTACAGTGAGTATTTCCAAATTATAATTATTGAATGAAAGTCATTTTTATAGTATGTGTGAGCTGTTCCCTACAGACCTAGGCCTTATAAAGCACCCTGTAATTGCTCTTGTCACTTACACTCGTAAAAAGGTAAGTAACAATATTCTATGTGCCAACTGTACCTTACAGACATGAATGCATTTTGTAGCAGAAGCTATTTCTTTAATGCTAGCCATATGAGCGCATAATAAAAAATTAAATCCCACATCTAAAATCAAGAAGTCACAATTGTTTTTTTGTTGTCTGTCAAAGCTGGTATAGCATGGCGATTATGGCTACATTATTGAAATATTGAAACTACTTCTTCGATAAAAGAATCTGGTTATGCATTGTGAACCTTCTTTTGAAGAAAGAAAAGAGATGAGGCAGGGTTACCCTTACAGTAGTTTTCAACACACACGTCAGAATCCTTCATCACACTTACTTTGAGATCATTTTGAAGTTAAATACGGGATTTAAAACCATAACAAGACATGATACTGTTTTTTATAAAACAAATCTTTGCATAGCTCTAACAATGGCTGGAAAAAAAAGTAAATCTTGCAAAAGTAAAGCATACATAAACCTAAATAGGAAATAAAACAATTATTGAATAAGGATGTACACTAAACTCCAGAAACAAGAAATCTTTCAGAGTATTAGAGTACACTGGCAAAATAATACGATAACCATTTACTGGACCTGAATGTTATTAAAAAAATAATTTGGTTCTGGTATTTTATTTATTTATTTATATATTTCTCGGTTTCCAGTTGTACTCCCAACTCTCCCAGGGCTGATGTTATGCACTCAAACCACTGTTCAACACTGTCTTGTCCCACTCAATCTAAAACAAAGCCAGTCATCCTCCAGAAACCCTGACCCCACCAACTCCAACAGTCTGCTAGCGTTCACATTCTGTTTTCAGGAATCTGTGTGGTTACGATGACGCCATGCATTTTTGAAATGGAAAAATCCGCAAGAATCCTTCATGACAACAGCATCTCTTTTACCGCATGTTAAAACATGAGGGATGGAGAAGAGCGGGTGAGATGAACCTTCAATGCCAAGCATAAAATGACAGACAACTTTTCACCAAGAAATGAATCCAAGAAAGGCAGAGAATCAGCTCCCAGTCCTGGTCCCAGTGGGGTTGGAAAACAGCAAAATCTCTTTGCTGTCTCGCTCCTTTTTTCTCATTTGAGTCGGCTTTTCTAAAGCTGCGATTCTGGCACCAGTTGGTTGCAAAACGGGCCTAATGGCCACTCGCCTCCTCTGATTTTCCGTAAGTCGTTCCCAAAAGGCCACAAAACATTTCATTGCATGCTGGGTTAAGACGTTAGAAGTCGAGGTAATGTGCAGAATGTGGTCCTTTACAGTCTGGCAGAGACCCAATAATCAACCCGGAGAACCAATCAATGTGGATGCCAGGGTCAAGGTTCACAGTTGTGTTCATAGTCCCGGCAACTGCCCTCTCACAGGGTGGTACTCCCGGATTTCTGGAACCATTCACAAATAGCAATTTCTTAATAAGGCAGGCATTTATTAGAGTTCAGTGCTAAGCCAAATCTTAGTTAATCTGTTACAGCTCTGTAAATGCTATAGTTTGGACTTGGGTGTGGACTTTTACAGTCAAGTCATAATATTCACATTATATGCTAGACATATAAAGATTAGCATGGTCATTACAAAGAATGAAAAAGGAAATATTTTTTGTTTTTACTGTATGTTTGATTTGGACCATTACTTTTTTCTTTCTTTTTTTTTTAAAGCAGTATGCTCACATTTTCAGTTGTTTTGTCGTTTAGGCTATAAATTATACAAATAATAAAAGGTCTATTTGACATTAATATTCATAGTCAACCAAAAGGGAAAATTCTGTCAACTGTCTTACCTTTATGTCGTTCCAAAAATCTATGACCTTCTTTCTTCTGTAAATCCCAAAGGTGTGTGTGTGTGGTTTTTTTTTTACATCATGATCACTCTTTTCAATATAATAGAAGTGAATGAGAACTGGAGCTGTCAGCTAAACCAAAAAAGTACTACATAAAAAGTATCATAAAGTCAGTATTCAATTTGTGTTCAAACTATTCTTTCAAGTATAAGATATTTATTATTTGTTCACAGAAATATTACAAGAATCATTTCTTGAGTTAATCTCGATCAATGACCCATTTGCAGATAACAGCACGCTAGAAGAGCTAATTGTCAATGAATAATGACTTTTGGTCTGTTCATCATACAAAATTATCAAATGACGAAAACTATCTTGTATGTAAATTTCAGTATCTAAATATACTGCATGAATCATGTAGACCACTTTAATAATACTTCTATTGTGTGTTTTTTTAAAACTTGAAAGCTTTGGTCTCCATTTGTATAAGTTTGTGGAAATGAGCTATCAGTACATCGTTTGATTTTTTTTTTCTTTACCACAGAACCACAGAAAAAAGGAAAGTCACACAGGTTTGAAACAAGACAGCTTTTCATATTTGGGTGAATTGTTTTCCATGTCTGTGATCACAATGATCATCAATGATCACGTGATGAAAATGTTTCCAATGTCTTCAGAGAATATTTAAGAATATACCACCGAAAGTGACATGACAGACATCACTGTTAGTCTTTGGAAATGTCACAGATCAGGGCAACAGAGCATTTGGCTAAGAAAATCATTATTTCAGACTATATTTCTCTTCACTTTAGTCTTACAGTATGTCTGGAACATGCCCTCGTCTCTTCAGCTATTTCACTATGGACCATTAGCACGATGAATGGAAAGCCAGCATAAACAAAACCAATCTTCAAAACCAATCCTCATTCAATCAGGCCAGTTGAAATGCTCTCATGTTTGGCCAGGACACACTGAGTGGAAGAAGCAGAGCTCCAGGGACTTCGCAGTAGCTGTTTATGCTAGTTGAATCAATTCTGAATGAATAATAACTCAGAGCCATGCATTTTTGAGGCTTTTGAAGATATGCAGTAATTGTTTCTTATGACGTGCACAAATTAGAAAGAGAAAACCAAGTAAGGTGTGAAAAATGGCATGGTTTTTATGCCTATGTGCGTTAAATCAAACCAACTCTTCAGTCTAGAGACCCAGCCTCAGTTTCATCCCTCCTGTCATTCTCTTCCTGTCTAAGAACAGTTATATTTGCAGGACCTCCCAGTCTTTTTCTCAGTGCTTTAGCTCCTTAGATATTAGATATTACTGGCTGTGAATTTGTAGAAATAAACCACAAGCTTGTCTGAACATAAATATCACATAAATATCTTCAGCGTCATTGAACTATTTCTGTTCTGTGTGGCAGTAGAAAACATCTTGTTTGATCTTTGAGATGCAGAGTATCTGCTTTCATAAAATATTTACCCCCAAAAAAGCATGATTAAATTCATACAATGGCTATTAAAAATAATCATTTATTTGATAAAAACCAGTGTAGCTAGAAAAATACTTGAATTCATGTTCTCAGTAGCTGGAAATTCAAAGCACCCTGGTCAGAGGCCCTGCTATTAGCTTACGACCAAAACAAACAGCAAAGGGAAAAAATCACCTTTGTAAAAAATGTAAAACGAAGACTGCCAAGTCGAACGTTTTTGCTGTTATCACAATAAATCACATGTGAAACTTGGAAAAGAGAGCGCACATAAGCGCTGCCTTTGTTTTCTATTCCACTTAGAAAGGTCGTGTCTCAGGAGGAAAATTAATGCTGAGATATTACTCAGGGTGTGTGTGTCTGAGTGTGTGTTAGTGGTGTGCATCTAAACGAGGGAGACGAGTTTATGTGCTAAATCCCAACAATTGATTAGTCCTCTGCTGCCAGTGTGTGTATGTAGTTATGCACATATGCACACACTAACATGCATAGAGTACACAGGTGTGCATACAGTATGTGTATGTGGAGAGGGGAAGGCTCTTTTGGGCCAAAAGCAGGTGATCTATTGGTCGTACAGTGACTGATGATACCCTTAGGATGTCTGGGTAATGAAGTGTTGTTTTCCTAACTGTGTCCTGGGCCTCCGATTGCATGTATTTTCAAGGTCAAAACAAGTGCAGTGCATTCATTATATTCACCGTTTTTAATTTTAATATGGCAAGCCATCAAGTCAAACTTTGTATTTATAACTTTACAATAACCAATGGGGAGCCTTATTTTGTTTTAACGCAGCGTGTCTGAGATTATATGATCGATTGCAATATGGTATTTCAAGAAAGCTGTGCTGATGCAAGACCAGTATAAATCAAAGAAACAACAGCACTGCAATAGAGTACACAACTCTTCAACTCCCACACAATTTATGAAGAAGCTATGAATAGATAGATAACTTGAGAATAAAAGTGTGTGTTTTTTACGGAAAGAAAAACGAATATACTGTAAAATATATATGTATTATATATGTATTACATGTCAAAATGTATCAAATCTTTTTGATTAAACATACATAGTTGATTTGTGCTAGCCATGGTTTAACTACTGTATTTTCAGGTTAATTTTCGTAAGGGATTGTATCAATATTACTGCGCCATAATTGTGTGGGCAAAGTGTATGCTAACAGCAAAAGCAAAAAGCTAGGTGAACACCCTTTAGTTCTTCTAAATTAACTGGTTTCTTATTGCCATAATAAATATTTATTTTTCCCCAAATAAACAAAAATTCTCTTGCATGAATTGAAGATAAAAGACCTGTGAAAAAGAGTGCATTGCCAGCTTTGTATGTGATGTTAAATTGTGCCACTTTCTCCTTCATTCATCACTATACACTCCCATTTTCTACAAAAATAAAACCAAGAGGTGAAGAAAACCTGACCTGACATTTTTACAGGCTACTCTGCTTCAGTATGGAGCCCAAAACGTGTCATTCTGACACTATATGACTTGGTGTCTGTTTTCATTCTTCTCCCTTATTTTCTCTTTTTTTTTTCACATTTTGCCAAGTCTCCAGTATTGTTTTTTTTACTTTTTGTGGGGAAGTGAAAGCAATGAGGGTGTAGAAGTCCCTCTTAGCCACCCACATTCTGCAGAACAAGACTTTCTTTATTCAGGCAGCAGACTGTATGCCTGCACTGAAGAACAATTGGGAAAAAAATAAGGCTAATGTCATGCATTGCCAGTGTATAGCTCTCATAATTATTGACATATGTCATCTTTTTTCTTCTTCTTGTGCATCCATAATATGCTGTCCCCCCATAAATCAGAGCAGGACCTTGGAATTAATGACTTATGTTATTTAATGCCCGAAGCAACCCGTCTCTTGCTTTTTTAGAATACTGCTTAAATCTCAAATTATACTAAAATAACTTTATTTCTGAACAAATACTGTATAAAAATTAAACAAAAAACAGATTTAAAAGAAAATTTCAAAAAGCCTTAGAGCCATTATGTGCAATAAATAATGTAATTGTTAATAACAGTCACTCTATTTTCCACTTGTCCCTTTCAATTAATGAGTACACTCCTCGCCCACATACTGACCCGGGTATAGCCTCCTCCAGCTAAAGCTGCACTATTACACTAATGATTTTTCCCTGTAGGCATTTTACTTGGTTTTCTGTTCTTTTTTGAACTCATGTTGTTCTTGTAAGGTGGTTTGCAGAAGCATGTTCCGAACTGGTTCTAATCAACAGACATTTTTCCACAAATATGCCCAGTGTATTTCCTCTTTGATTCCGCTGTCTGTTTTCAACCTACATTGTACAAATCTTCTAAATGATGCATTAGCAGTGACAGCTGGAGAGCAACAGAAAAGGAAGTGCTACTTTTGACCTTAAAGTTAAAGGTAATCACATTCTTTTCATCGGTGTAAGCTTGCAGCAGTTAAAGTCTTCCCTAACTTAGAGTCAAGTCAGGTTGCCTTCATTTATACCTTATGCAATAGAGATTGTTTCAAAGCATCTTCACAATATTAAACAGGGAAGTAAGAGAATCAGTGATGCAAGTTTCATCAAATATATGACAAATCTCAATTCTGCTATAAAGAAGTTCTAAAAAAGCAATAGTGTCTTTCTTCAGCTCCAGTTTATTCCAGATTTCATTGTATTCCAGTCACAGTGCTCCAAACAGTTGTGTGTAAATTCATCCCTCCCTCGACAAGGTCTGCATTACATGTTTAGTAAAGCTCCTTCTTTATGTCTTTCTCTATAAGCCGTGCCATTCTTGGTAAGGTTAGTAGGCCCAGGACAGTACCTACACACCCATGAAGTCATGCTGTTTCCAAACTACCTCTTACTGTTTGATGTTTTATTTCCTCATCATTTGTAAAACAGGTCTGTAATTCTTTTCATACACAGAAGAAGAAAAGTCTATCTTTCCTTTTTAAGAAACTTGAAAATAATTAATGAATTCTGTCCCTATACAAGCCATGCCTTCATCACTTTGAATAGTCCTCAATTAAATAATAGCCTATTAAACAATAAACATAAAAAGATAAAAAGATATTTATGCCTTACATTTGAAAGATGATAAGACCCAAAAAAGAGTGGAATATAATTAATGGCTGTTAACAGATGAATTCCAAGTACGCTCAGTTATATCTATTTTATTCCCCCTGGAGCGCTAATTGTCCTAAATCTCATCTTTTTCCTCTGTAAAAATAATTTTTTTATACTTTAAATTAAATGTGTTGAATGTGACACCCCTTTCCTGACTTAATCACACCAGTTCTGACTTGTGCTCCACTTTCACTCATATAATTGAAGTAGGAAATGCTATACAATGACAAGTAGCAATATTGGATTAGTTCAGTCAGACAAGTTTGAACAGGAAACTGATTCTGAAGAAGAAAAGGAATTATAAACACAGGGAATTATGTTTTTTTCTGCAACATCAGATATAACTTACATCATGCCTTTGGCTTGACTATGTTATCAAACTAATATGTTATCAAGTAATGTTGATTATTTATCACTATCAACTAAATGTGTTGTTTATGTTACAAACAATGTATTCATGGTCTTTTAAGCATATTAAAAACACAAGATACTCATATGCTTAATGTCAAAGCTTGATTTTCACTGCAATGAAGGTATAGCGACTCCTGGGAAAAGTACATAGCTCAACAGCCTATTAAATAAATGCATTTGTATACAATACATAAACGAATGCTGTTCATATTATACTTTAATGTATGTTGCATCAACCTCTCCTCCAACCAATAAGCCGTTTAGGTCGTTTGTACAATAGCGGTGATATACAACCTGTCAGAGCATATACTACAACTGCGCCCCTATCAGCAACAGGACATTTGCATATTAATGTTTGTAATATTTTATCTGCCTCAGGACTCTGGGTTGGTGTAGCTCAGTATGTAGAGCGATGCATTTTAATATGAGATGCAATCATTGTTTTAAACCACTCTACAATAGAGATTACTACATCTCATTACTCCAGAGAACATCTCAGTTAAGCATGTAACCCTCGTTCCCTGAAGAAGGGAACAGAGACGTCATGTCGGATATGACCAACGAATCTCTCTGTCTGGCATAGGCCGGGGCTCATCCCAAGAGGCCAGCTTCAAGCACTACACACTCAGTAAGACTGGAACACTGGGAACAGCAGGTCTCCCTGCTATTGAACAGAGAAGTCCAGCCTTCATGCAGGAGGTCTCAGGACGTGTACTCATATGAACCCTCTTAAAGTAGCACAAGGAAACTGCCGGGGAAACACAGGCTCTAGGTCTTAAGTGTGGAATACACACATAGAGTCCTTTCAGGTACTCCACATGGACCTTGAGTTCTGAGACATGAGTTCTGGAACCAGGTCCGGGTGGGCCAATAGGGCGCCACTAACAGGACCTGCTCCTTGTGCTCTCTGACCTCGGATAATAACTGTGCTAGTAGACTCACGCCTTTCTTGGGCACTATAAAGGGCTGTAAAACCCTGTATTCATATTGGCTGGAGGGACCAGCTCTATCGCATTTTTTCTAGAAGGACCGCAATTTCCACACGCAAGACAGGGGCATCTGCAGAGAACTCATGGGCAAAGTGCTCCACTGCGTCACTGAAGAGGCCGGTCTGGAACACAGGAGCATTCAAGAGTCATGTCTTATCTGTCTCACACATGTCGGCGAGATACTGCCACAGATGCCGCTCCTGGACCACCATGGTGGACAACGGATGACCCACTGGGAGGACTCTCATATACCCCCTAGCTGCACCGCTGTCAAGGGTGATAAGGGAGGAAGAGCCACCAGAACGGTTTCTGGAGATGAAAGGTGCCGTCCACGTTCTGGTGAGCTCTTCATTCACTTCTGGGACCAAAGGTACCAGGGTGGGGCCCTGAGAACCAGTGTGAGGCACCCCTAAGTACCAGTAATCCAGCCTCGAGGGCTTGGGACGCAGTGAAGCTTTCCACTGGAGCCCGACCCCCTCGGCGGCCTGGGCAAGCATAGCCACCATTTCTGGATCTGTATCCGGAACAGTGGAACGCCCAGAGGAAACCTTCCAATGCAGTGATTGACATCCAGTCACTGGGGGAAGCGCCAAAAAAACAGCTGGTACCCCCTGTGGAGGTTCAGACTGTCCCAGAGGCAGCTCCACTGGCTGCGGAGTGTGGGTGGAAGTTGAGCCCTTGAACGGAGAACTCCTCACCATCACCGTAAGACCAGTCCTCCTCCACCGCCAGAAGTAGCGCACGCCTGGCTGTCTCTCACCAGGGGAAGCCCTAGATCTGGGCAGAGGAGCAGGTACCCCGTCCCTTTGCAGGTAGCAGAGTCTGGTCTGCAGTTCTGTGATGGTCTTCTTCCCACAATGAGAACATGACTAAGCCACCACAGCGTGCTTCAAGCCCAGGCATGAGAGGCAGTGATCGTGACCATCACCTAGCGCCAAGTAACGACCGCATCCAGAAATGCCCAGAAACATCTAGAAAAAAGATGTTCCACCCGTGAGCTACTCTTTAATAAAAAAAGATGTTCCACCCGTGAGCTACTCTTTAATAAAAGCTCTTTTAGTGTGCTGAGGCGCACAAGGGAGATAGCCGCTTGCACACAACAGTGCAACCTGATGTGACAACCCACTCGACACAGGAACCACCATCACTGACGACGCCGTCACACCAGCCACTATTCCTTGAAGCAGGAGAGGGAGCTGAATGTTGTGCACACTCGGCTCCGAATAGAAAAGCTGAATATGCGCCGCACCAGCTGCTCATTTACACTCACGCTATGATGAGCTGAAGCTGGATGCAATCAGCCCATGACAATGTTCATCTCGAAGAGAAATCCCAATTGTAGATGCAAAGTCCTATTCCTCTTGTAATACAGCGGCCGAAAAGAAAATGTTCTTACTCGTCACAAGATCCGTAAACAAA
>JAUMHP010000052.1:7394900-7428652 GCA_032361065.1 Enteromius trimaculatus | reverse complement strand
ACTGCTTAGACAACTTGCAAAATAGTTAAATCAATGACAAAGAATCATCATATGAAGAATGATATTTTTGCCATATCGCCCACCCCTACCTCTGTATTTTGCAAAATAGTCTTAAAAAATCACCTTGAGAAAGAATCAGGATAAAAATCGTGAATTGTGATTTCCCCCCCAAAAAATTGTTATGATATTTTTTCCATATCGCCCACCCCTAGACCTGTGTAAATATTTTATCAGCTTTCCAGTGCTGAAGAGAACTGAGTGGAAGGCCTGTGATCGGACGCCGAGGTTGCTTTGGTTGTTCTTGACAGGTACTATACAGTAAGTAACGCTGTGTCTGCACCAGATGCCACGCTGCGACAGCTAAACTCTGCCTACACTGGCGATAAACTGATCATTTGAAATTTGTGTCAGCACGTCATAAATAGAACACGGCAGCAGTTTTCTGTCTGAGATTTGTCGTGCTGCTCACATCCGTTGTAGACCACATCATTGTCCCACGCTCGCGTCCTGTGTAGACGGTGTATCAATTTGTTCTGCTTTGTTTCAGAGCTAATCGTTGTCTGGGTTGCTTAGGCTATGTATGTATGGGGCGGAGCTATCAAAATCGGGCCGAGACCCTTGTGGGGTAGGGTCGTGTTTGCTTTGGTGATTTCAAATATCAACATTGCTTTCCAGAAATCGCTTACCCTGCCTTTAAAATGATTAACAGAAGATGTTGGTGCAAAACATTTGTAGCTGTTTACAATAAGGTTAATTTCAGTAACTTTGAAAGATAATTTTGCAATAAATACCAATTTACATCTATGGTAATTTCTTAATGTTTTAGTAAACCGTTGGTTCATGTTCCTGTTTGTGAAGTTCCTTTGCATTGTTAAAAATTGACAGTAAATATTTCTACAAAATTATACAAAATATTTATAATGCTGTTCTTTTTCCTTTTATTACACAAATTACTAGGGGTGTAACGGTTCACAAAAATCACGGTTCGGTTCGATACGATACAGTAGTGTCACGGTTCAGTATGTTTTCGATACAGCAAAAATAAAATAAAAAAAATATATATTTTTTTATTTATTAAAACTAACATAATGTATGTCTTGGAAATGTAAGTCTTGGATGGTATTTCTTGTTTAATTAAAACGTAATAAAAAGTAGATTTGAGGCGTTTCAAATCTTGAAAGCGGAGCGCACCGCGTTCGTAGACCGTGCGTGCCGTCCACTGACGTTTCTTCCTGCGGGACAATCCGCGTGGCAGAAAAAACTTGAAGCGCTAAAAACTCCATTGATAGAAACCTGGCTTATATCAGTAAAAAAACTGAAGCGCTAAATATCTTTTCGGAAAAAGCCCTTTGATGGAAACCTGGCTACTGAAGACTAGAGTAATGGCTGCTGAAAATTCAGCTTTGCCATCAAAATAAATTACATTATATATTGTATATTATACAAAATGTACAAAAATGAAAGTTTATTTTCAATTTTGATAATATTCCACAATATAACATTTTTACTTTTACTTATAGACGTTATAAATATAAATATTTGGAGTGATAATGTCACTGTTAACCAGTATAATGCTGAGCAATCTTTAAGGTTATTTTATTTAAATCAGCAAGATCCTTGAGGTACTGATTAAACCTGATTAAACCCGGATTGTCTCTCTTCAGATTTGGTCATGAGAATTGAGAAAGTATAATACCATTACAGGAAACAGCCAATGCACTTCCAGGAGCTTGCGTGCTTATGCTTTCACCCTCCCTTAACCTTGAATCTGTCAAATGTGTATCATTTTTGACAGACAATAACACATTTCTCAGCTCATTTGAGAATGGATGTGCTTGGGTGGTCAGGGACCTCTGTGGATTACACACACACACACACACGTTTATAGTGTGTGTCACTGCAGCCTACAGTACATTGGACTGAAGACTGACCGCAGGCTGCGTGAAACCACTGACCGGGTTGAGTATCCGCCCTCGATTCCTAACCAGTCCAAACCAGAAGCTGGGCCCAACAGCAGCCGGTCTGTGCTGCTAAGTAATTCTGACAGGCGCTAACTCAACCCAGTTAGACAAGAACACATACACAGCTCTTCTGAAAAATCATTTATTCTATCATATTTCTTTCTCTCTTTGGATAAACTCGTAATTGTCCCAGTGCAACTTTGTAGATTAAGTACAATTTAGATGGCCTGATCCACGCAGATGTTTGTGCTGTTTTAATTTCACTGCAGTGAAAGAGTCCTACTGTCTTCATGAAAGTTTGACCTGATCATTGGAAGGACAGAACACGGGTAGAATGAGTAAGCCACAATCATGGCTGCTTTTTGTAATTAGCTTGTTTATGGATGAAATAATATAATATGCTGTAAAGCCTAAGTTAATCTGCCAAGATGAGTCATTTGAAAAACTGAATAGTTTGTAAATAGTTCCATCTTCTGACATTTGACATTGTGTTTGATGTTTTCCGTGCCTTGGTGATATGAAATGCACAGATATTTCCTTATGTTGCATAATCACACGTTAAACAGTTTTAACTTAACTATTCTAAAAAAATCACTGTAATATATTGTAATGAAGGCATGAACACCAGAGATGATGTCAATGTCACAAACGTAAGTTCAAGTGACCAGTGCCTAAATAAACATTCATGACTCTGATGAGGAGACCAGTAAACCGACCTCACACCCTTGCAAGGAAGTTTTACAGTCCTGTTAAAAATGACTAGGGGGAAGAAAGAGATGGAAGAGAGGAAAAGTGGGGTGGGGGTGGAAGAGTCAAGGCTTTCAGGGGTCTTCTGGGACTCACTTGCTGCCAGTAAGTTTCTTATAGCTGCCTCAGGAGTGGCGTATTAGGGCTGTACAAAAATGAATGGCCTTGAGAGTTACCACAGTTTTACACTACTAGGCCAGAGATGTGTCAGCAATCATGTTTGCAAAACCACTCAGAGCTATTACCTGTTATATCAAGTTACAGTTCTGCAGGCAAAGTTAATATTTAAGTATGGGCAGCCGTACGTGTTGGCATTATGATAACCTTGTGGGGGGTGAATATGAGGTCAGGCAAATGTTTGAATATTTACCTTAAAAAGTACAATTAATATACCTGTACATTTAAAGGGGTCATCAGGTGCCACATGCACTTTTACAAGCTGTTTGAACTGAAATGTGTGTTGGGAGTGTGTGTTCACAACCACCCTACAATGATAAAGATCCACCAGTAGTTTTCTTTTAATTTAATAAAAATAAGTTGCCCCTTCTGAAATCAAGCTATTCTCAAATGCATGTTGCTGTGGCGTCACACAGACAGAGGCCACTCCCACAATAGTTGATTGACAGCAGCGTGTCACACAGACTGAGCTGGTGTCTTACTTCAGACCCACCCTGAGTGAGCCGTCATCAGACTGAGACACAGAGACAAGCAAGACTCCTAAGCAGTTGTGTTGTTTTGGTGTTTTGTTGTGGAATGTATTTATGAACATAGCAGCAGTCATTTGCCCCCGACATCTGAGTGACTGAAGACGCAGAGAAGTAACATTACGTTTGGTTCTGAAGGCAAACAACGCCCTTGATCAACCGACATGCTTTTATGTTCGCGCAAATCATTCATGATCCAGCCTCACCTACAGAAGCAGTATAATGTCTGTTAATGAATCTTTGCAAATGGCCTTTCCTAATAATGTGCTAATTAGCAAGTTTCACTATGAATACAGCTAAAAAAAAGATCCTCCGAGAGCGCCTCGGAAAAGAGGGGCGGGGTCAGCGGAGCTCGTGAAGATTTAAAGGGGAAGTACTCAGAACAGAGTGCTTTGAAAAGAGCTTTTTTTGACAGGGTAAAATGAGCATTTTACACTATCTTTGAGAAATTTTAAAATAAACTATATTACAAACTTTCCATTAAGACCCTAAAGAATTATATAAGCTAGTGGGAAATTGGCTTTGTATGACTGCTTTAATACTTAAAGGATTATTCCATCATTTATCAGTTATATGCTATTGTCTGTTAAAGGCTTACTTCATCTCAGTTAAAGGTTTTTTTTTTTCTTCATCAAAATAAAAATGTTGTCATTATATGTTATATGCATATTTTCATGTTATGTATGTTACACTTATTATGGAGACTTATAAATATTTTAGATAAATTATATAGGTTTGTGTAATATTTTAGATTTTTAGTTAACTGCATAATAATGGACACCCAGTCTGTTGGCGTTATTTACATATTTACCCCTACTAAATTCAAAATGTAATATTTTTAGGGAACTGCTGCCTTAATACTGTCATAACAGTTTTCAACAAAGTCTCTGCATGGTTCTCTCCAGATTTGCAATCCTCCGTTTCCTCTTTGCTTCGCCACATGTTTCCCGGATCACAGCCCTCAACCGCCGTGAATGTCCATTAGCCTGGTGACGGCCATTACCCTTGAGTTCACGCTGCATGGGCCGCTAAAGCCTCCTGAATATGTGCTTTGGACAGTGAGGTGTGTTTGACTTCAAACCCACGTCATCTTTCTCCTGTTAGACAGAAGCCTGGCGGACATGCGTCCTGATTCAGACTGATATGAGAGAAAATATTGAGCCTGGAGCTTGACCAGTGCATTGGAGGCCTTGGAAGGGCAGAACAGTGGTTGAGACAAGTCTGCATGAGATGACAGTCTCCAAGAAAACTGTGTCCAAAAACACAAGCTTCTGTAACAAGCTCCAAAGAATTCTTCCTAGCCTCATGAGCTCAGTGTCAGACAAAATCTTTCTGTTTACAGAAGGATGATGCTCACAGTGTGTCAGCCATCCACCACTGATGATGACATACCATCAAGTGGTGTTTAATTGTTTTAATGACAGTTTCCACCCCACTAAATTCACACGTTATTGCTATGAACCATTTGTACATATTTTTAATATTGAAATGTGTGTACATATTGTACATGTGTGTGTATCAAATTAATTAATATAAAATCAGTGGAGTTGTATCGTGTGATACAACTCCATTCGCTTCACTGTTTGCATCACTCAACTTGTGAATTTCTCACTTTTGTTAATAAAGAACAAGAAAATGTATTATTTTAAACATTTTTTGTAGATGTGAGCTCCAGGGCGTCAGTGGCCATTCAGCACTCATAAACCTCACCTTGGCCAGATCTTCTGGAATTTACTGATCTTCTGGCTCTGATGTCTCTATAGTTGTTAAACATGATATTATTTGATTTGGATAAATCATTCTTTCCTCTCATTAATCTGTTGTTAGTTCCAGAGCAAATCATTTTGACTGAAAATCTAACTTCCATGCTGTATAGAGCATTGCCTTTTTTGACAGCTTTTATGATGTTGTTTATTAAATATTTGTATTCAAGAAATAATATTTTATATAAATAATAGTAGAATTTTATAATTAGTATTTGGAAATGGTGTGTGTTCATGATGGTGATTAGTTACATTATTCTGCTGTTAGATGGCGACAAGAGAATGTTTATATGAGGGAGCAGTAAAGCTTTTTATGTTAAAAGATACTAAACACGGTTGTACTTTTTTACTTTCAACAACACCTTGTAAGATGCCGCTGTCAAATCAATCATAACAGATGAAAGGATGGTACAACAAAGAGTCACTTTCCTCTGCGGATATTCAAACGAATGTGTTATTGTGAATATGAGATTGAGCTGAAGAATGGATGCTGTTTCAGATGCAGGTAATCACACTCGCTCAGTCCATCTCTCTCTCATCACTTGACTCTACGTAATACAGTGAGCAATAATGCAATACGTTTTCAATAAAGTATCTCAATGCTACTTCGTTACTAGTTCTAAAGTGGCATTTATGAATTAGTAACGAAGGCTTGGGCTGTTAATTTTACATTTGAATTTGTGGTAGAAAATGTTTTTTTTCAAAGACACGCTATTGTTGTTTATGTATTTACATCTGTAAAATAGGGCACAATATACTGTAAGGTTGTTTTCTGTATTTATTTTTTGCAGGTAAAATTTAACATTGCATTGTGTTTTAGAGTTTCAAAGTTTTAAAGGTCCATAAAATGAATGGCGGTACTTTTTCTGTTATTTTATGGATTAAATTTTTACAGTGTACAGCTGTATCACATGTTGATATACAGCCATATTGCACTGCCACTCTGATATTGATATATAATTTATAAACTGGCCACCCAGTTTTACAGTACCTTCATTTTGGACTTGGGCTGTTAACAGTAGAGCAAAAGGCAATGATGATGATTTCTGAGAAGGGTGATCTATAGCCTAACTCCTAGGCTAATAGTTTTACAGATCTCTCTATTTTGAGGCACAAAAATGGACTATTTTCTTTCTCAGAAAAAGGGAGAGTAAAAGAGAAAAGGATCACTTAAGTAATGCACTGGTAATGTGAAAGCATCACTTTGAAGTGTTCTTTGAGGAAAAGAAGTTAAGATCTTCTGACTTTAGAAATCTGTGCCATAAACCGTTATGTTTAGTGCTGCCAATGCACATAACATAAAATACCTCTCAAAGAGTCTTTGTTTCTGCGTTTATGCCATGGAGTACAGATTGCTGTTCTGAACTCTTTTGACCTTCAGCTTATATTTCTTATGATTCTTTTATGAGTCAACTTGTCTGTTTCACTTGAAGCTTTCGCCTGAAATTTAGGATTTTGACTGGTGCCATTTACTTTCAAACATGACTCCTTGACGAGGAAGAAAGACATCTCTGTGAAGTTTCTAAAAGAAAAAAGTGAAAAGAGTTGAAAGAACATGTGGACCTTTAAGATGTCTGAATACGTACAGTATGTGCCATGGTCGTGTGTTTCTCCACATTGTTTCCAAAGAGCCGTCAGGAATGATCAGTGAGCTGAGGCGAGTTTCCAGAGGCTTCCCCTGACTCGGTGACACCCTGCAGAGAGCCTGTCTGAGGCTGAAGAAAAGAGCGAACGCTTATCCCAACCCAAAGACATAAACAATGAATATCCACAATCACTGTTTTGAAACTGCGAAGTACAGATCCAGAAGTGTAAACACCATTTTGCAAAGCTGGCCTTCGTAATCTGATTTAAACTTGGAAATACTTAAAACAAAAGTTTATGATGTAAAATGAAAAAGAAATCTATAATATTCTGCGCTATTTTAGGTCACTAATCCAGCTATGAGACATACTAAATACTAACGCGTTCAACTTTTCACTCAAACTGTTATCGTGATAATATAAAACTGCATTAAATCTAATAAAGGCAACATAAAAGTGTTTTCACTAGTGGTCTTTTGGATTCCGCTGTATATTTCTTAATGCGTTCGTCCTATCCTTACTTTCACGTAGATCTGGAATAGTCCATGGGAAGGAAAAGGATTCATGAGTTTAAAGTCCTCGAGATCCAAGATGAAAAGTGTTTATTGTAACTTGGCACATCCCGTCCCTCTCAGTCAGCAACGTCTTTGTGCTTTTGCAAAATATGTGTGTTCCATGGATTGTTGCATGCTGGAAATGTGATATTTCTCAATTCTTTGTACTTACACTCCCTTTAGTCTCTCTCTCTTTGTCTGTCTTTCTGTCTCTCCATCATTTCACCCGCTGCCCTCTCCACTTGTAATTATGTTAAAATAAACAGTAACCCAAGCAGCCACATCATACGACAACAGAACTAAACGACAAAGACATTCCCTGGTTGAGTCAAAACAATGTGGTGAAATGCTCCAAAGAATTTGAAGAGGGTTTGTTCTGAAAATAACTGCATTATTCATCAATATTTAGCATAATGATTCAAATGAATGTTTTAATTAAGAGTAAGATTGAATTGCAGGCAACAGTGATATGGTAGGCTAACATTTCTACAGTGAAAGCCTGTGTCTGTGCAACTTTGCTCTACTGAACCTGAAATGACCTGTGATGTCATTGTACAGACCGATGAAGACCCACAGAAAACTGAGCGGCTGTTATATAACGCTGAAACTCTAAGCCACAGCTTGCTCTCTCTTTGATGGTGTTCACAGCGAACACCTCAAACTACGTCACGGCTCAGTTTTGTCCACTCGCCTTCCCTCGATCGCCATCGCTCCCAAACCAACACGGTGTTGGTTAGTGCGATATTTCCATCCAGTGTGATGCAAAGAACCAACTTTACTTTTCTGGGCCAAGCATTCCTCCTGTTTTCTTGCTGTTTGCTCTGAATGAAAACAAACCAAAACATGACAGAATCCTCTGGGCCTATCTTGGAAGATTGCGCTCACCATCAAATTCCCAGTCACCAAAGTTTTGTTTACCGTCGTTTGAGTGGTTGTGTGGGTTTGTCGTATTAAGCGCTCCACATTGCATCAGAAGCTGTCTCTTTGTGGAATTGAGGGAAGGCCCCTGTGCTCGTTCCAGAAGCGGTTACATGCACTTGGCAGCTGTGAACCCAGTAGCTAAAAGCACATGCTAGATTTTATGTCTTTGACTTGAAAAAACAAAGCCCATATTGATTGACTTGACTGCATCAAATTAGGCTTTGGTTGCAGTGTAATTATAACATTAATCTCCCGTTTACCTCTAATCTTCTTTCTCTCGTTCTCTCGTCTATCACACTTTCCAGGCATATTCTCAGTCCAGGACTTGCAAGCCTGACGATAGGATTGCCTGACGATTGTTGTAATCTTATTAAATTATTAATATCAGTAAATACTTTTAAAAGATGTAGAAGAGTAGAATCAATGTATACCTAATATCAAATAGGTGGTCAGATTGAGTGGTGTGTTTTGGTATTTCCATTTCCATGTACATTTTATAGGGGTTAGTAAGATTATTAATATATATCTATCTAATTTAATAAATCAATCTATAAAAAATAAATAAAAAACGTTGTGTGAAAAAGGGGCTCTTTAGCAACATCAAAAAACAGCAATAATAGATATATTTTGTTGCATTATGAATCAATATCAATCAATTCAACATGGCCTTGCTGACTAAGCAATAATTTTGAGAGGAACAAACCTTGATGGAGAGCGAGAGCGTGAGAGAGAGAGCGATAGAACCCTCTTAGACACATACTGAGGTTTCACAACATTGACCGAGGCTTATTTAAAATCCAAAAGAAGCTTTGATATATACTACTGTCAAATTCCTCAGCACAGGGAAATAAATATAACCCCTTGAGTTTGGAGAAATCAAATAGTTTCTGAACACTAAACCCTACTGGTTATTAGCTGTATTGTCTCCATGGTAACATGAACAAACATTAGAGTAGTCTATGTTCTTTATATTCTCTTTAGTGAATGCATAGGTAAATAAATATATGATGGCTAGAACACATTTAAATTATCAGACTGACTTCTTTTCCCAGTAGCCAGATTCAGTTTTCGACCACATTCTTTTGATGGATTGGCTGAGGCCACTCTTTCCAGTTCAAATGCCATGGAAAATCTCTTCATCTCTCAGAGGGGAATGATATGCAGGGAATAAGTGGGGGAAGACATCGGGGAGAGTAAAATAACCTGCACAAAAACATAGAGGTTGTCCTTTTTTCCAAGGGGTTGTCCTCTTGCTGTTTGGTTTGTTTTTGAAGTGGTGTGTTTGAGGCAGAACTCCACCAATGGCATAAGGACTTCCATGGGCCTGCGTGCCCGACACAGAGGTGCTCCGCAGGGGAAAGCCTCTGCCAGGGCTCTGGCTCTGGTGCCCTGGGCAGCCGTCCAGTGGTTTGTGGTAGAGTGCAATGGCAGTGAAACCGCGGCGAGTGCTCCCGCTCCCACATAGTTTCTGGTCAGACTGAAGCATTACAGCCCAGAGAACGCTGCCCGTCTCCGCCAGACAGCCTGCATGAGATCAGCACTGCAAACATGCGATCATGAACCCCGCTGTGCAAAGCGTTTATGAACGCACGACGCCATGGAACACAGCACATGGTGGTTCTGTTGTTATTTTGGGTTAAGCAGTTGAAAGGCTACATTAGATTAGTTAAAGCCATGTTAGATTGTTGTTTATTGACCAGTGTTCATGGCATGCAGTCAACAACAAAAGTGTGTACACAGTCCAACAAATAATACATTGAACAAAATATCAATATTTCTTAATGTCATGTCAAAGCGTTCAGCTGCCACAGTAATATATTGATCTTCATTTGTGGAATTGACTGTGCAAATCTTAATAATGTTAATTTTGATTGCAAAATTTTATTCAAATATAATTAATTGCAAATAAGTAATCTGCATGTCACATAATTAATTAACTTTAAAATGTCACGTTTTATCAAGTGCTGTCAAAAGCATTAATTGTGATTAGTTGCATCCAAAATAAACACATATTATGTGTGTACTATGTATTTTTATTTTGTCTATAAATAAATACACACTTATATTTGAGAAAAAATATATATTTATAAATAATAGAAATTATATGAATATAAATATTAATGTAATGTAAATATTTAAATGTATTTTAAATATACTGTATGTCTATGTATTTAAAAATATACGGTATATTTACAGTCATTTTGGATGCGATTAATCAGCATTAATCATTTGACGGCATTCATTTTTATCTTTCCTGTGCAGTTAGGGGCAATTGATATGTTGAATAGGGAATGTTGGATAAATAAAACTTGAATTGTAAAGCACTGGTATGTATTATGTTGTGCAACGGTCTTATTTCAATATAATGAAATAAATTCCTATTTCAGTGTAATTTCAAGGAAGTCAGTCTATAATGACTGAAAAAAACTCAGTATTTGTCTTTTCCTCCCTCTTGATGTTACCTCTTTTTTCGTTATAAGTACTGTATATGAGTCAGTTTGGGAACAGTTAAATGTCAGTGTTTATTTTGTCACACAGATTTCATGCGTGTTTCATCTCTTTTCTCACCCTCAGTAAGTAGGACCTTTGGCTTATTGGAGGACAAATAAAGTCTGTATTGAGAACATTCTCAGAATTCGAAAAATAAAACAACATATAACACTATGAAATACTTACGGATAACAGATCTAGGAGCTGTACAGCTTTCACTTCATGTTTGTTGCTTGGGGTTACCATGGCAGCCAGCTTCCTTGAATTCATCTCAAGTCAAAAGAAAATAGCTTTTTCTCTTATCCTTTCATGTCATCTTTTTGCCAAATTCGGATCAAAATCATATGTGGTTGTGATTACCTTGACCCAGTGGAGACTAGGCCTGGACTCTCCGCTGTGTAGCTCAAAACTGCCACGCCGGTTCCAAAAAAGTCTTGACACTGTTGAATGAGGCCTTGTTAAAGCTAATGCTTAATTTTATTCATACTTAACCTATTTACGTAACCTTTCTCTAACCAAGCTGTCCCCTGAGATGAAAGATCATTTTTGAAGAAAAGACCTGGCAGCACTTGGCAACCCTAATCTGGCAACGAAGGCAAAAACACATTACATAAGGAGCCACCATTACTGTTGTGGGCTGGAGTAATTTATGTAATTGATGTTTTTGACCTGAGGTGACTTGTGTTTTCAAACAGTTTAACTTGCAAATACATTAAGGCCTGTGTTTCGGCACAATTATATATTCAGAAATAAATCTTTTAATCTTAGTCCCCATAGACAGTCATTAATTCAGTGTTATAGAGATCACCAAAACAATTACATATATATAATATGCTGACTGCCTGAAACACTACAGGTCTGTAGCTATAAATTAAGCCTGAACAGCAACACACTTTGTAAAGAGAATCACAAGTGGCCCTTTTATTCAATTCCATCGACTCACCATTGCCAGTAACCAATACAACAACACTGAAAACAAACTGGGAGCTGCCTTGTTGTAAATCACAGCCATCACAGTAGAAAAAAAAAAAGAAAGCAAGTGAGATTTGTTCTTTTGAAATCGCCCCCCCCCCCACCCCAAGTGTAACATAACGGTGGTCTGGGAAATGAGATTGTGCTGTAATTTTCATATGCTCTCCCTTTTCTTTGGCAGATCCATTCACGTGCAAAAAGTAGACCTATTTATGTCTAAAATTCACTAAAGAAAATTACTGTCACTCACATATTTTCTTGTTGCCGAGCTGAAATGATCACAGGATGAATATATATAAGAAAATGCAGAGTGGATCCAGCGGTACTTGGTTCTTAAAAAGCGCCGTCTGGCCAATTTTTTTCCTATCACTCTTTCTTATTCAAAAAATGACTGTTATGCCTTTGCACTGTGTCTCACCTCTCTCGTAAAATGATTTCAGTGCACATGAACACACACAGCGACATGCACGCACATCATTTTTCAAAAGATGGTCTCTAGTATGTTTTTATAAGACTAGCACACAGTGTGATTTCTCCCTCCATGTGCCAGAAGACAGTCGTATCTCTCTTTGCATTGATGGATATCATCAGGGTCTGTGTACTGTATCCAGCAGCCAGGTACATCCAGTTGGCTCTTTCCATTGGGTTGTCGGGGCAATGCATAATTAGATATGATGAATTAAGTTAATCAGATGGATGACCTGTCTTGGATTTTATGGCAGAACATCTTGATTCAAATGTCTATTTCTACCTTTTGGGAAATTAATAGGTATAGGATTTGATGAAATAGAACAGTTATTGAGTAATGTTCTGTGTGGGAATGTCTTGCAGAAGGCTGTCAACCCATGCAAAGCAGCAATTTTCATAAATTATAGAATTGTTTGACATCACTGTAACCTCAAATTATTAGCTTATGTAAAATGCTTATGAATCAGTATTACATTAGTTGATATTAGGTATTGTGCATGCTCATTTCTCCTCTTATTATGTTTAGATCTTTTCCATTCATTGATCACTTTGAAGTAATCTACTGTATGAAGACTAATAATTTAATTACACCATTGTGTAGTCTCTCAAAACGAACATCCATTTTTCATACCGCAGAATAATGTTGTGATTCCTAAATTGACTTAATTTTGAATCCCAAATGTACTAAACATAAATTAGTGTGGGGTTATTAACATAGAGCCGATGAAATACTCTAACACAGGAGTATCATGGATTATTTTTTTGCGTGTAAAGGAATCATTCAAAACCAATTTTCCACAAGCTGATATGATTCTTTTGGGTCTTAATGGAAAGTTTGTAATATAGTTTTTGTTTCTCAAAGATAGTGTAAAAAACGTTCATTTTACCCTGTCAAAAACAGCTCTTTAGAAATCACTCTGTAGTACTTCCCCTTTAAATCTTCATGAGCTCCGCTGACCCCGCCCCTCTTTTCTGAGGCGCAGTCAGAGGATCTTTTTTTAGCCGTATTCATAGTGAAACTTGCTAATTAGCACGTTATTAGGAAAGGTGATTTGCAAAGATTCATTAGAAGACATTATACTCACTGCTTCTGTAGGTGAGGCTGGATCATGAATGATTTGCGCAAACATAAACGCATTTCGGTTGATCAAGGGCGCGTTTCCCTTCAGAAACAAGCGTAAGCTTAATCCTCTGCATCTTCAGTCACTCAGATGTTGGTGGGTAAATGACTACTGCTATGTTCATTAATACATTTAACAACAAAACACCTTGATCGTTTAGGAGTTTTGCTAGTTTAATGATGGTTCACTCAGGGCAGGTCTGAGGTAAGACACCAGTTCAGTCTGTGTGACACGCTGCTGTCAATCAACTATTGTGGGAGTGGGATCTGATAGTAGATTTAACATGAAAAGTTGGATTGGATTGGTACAAATTGTTTGTAAATCTGGCCCTTAATGTTAATTTATTTAGACAAAGTAATTTAGAATATTGACCGTTTATCTGCAGTTGCAGTAAATAATTTTTTGGCTTATTGGTATTGGCCAGAATCTAAATATGACTGCATCTCTGAAGCACATCCAAAAAGAACAGACAATACCATATGTGCTGTTAGAAGCACATTGATCATTTGTCTGTGAATACAATTCACAAACATTGTGTGACTGGGTTTGACCACAACATTCATGTACTGTATCTTCAATACACACACTGTATTAAGGCAGTAGCTTAACACCAGCAGATCCAAGGAGAAATGTGAGATTTCTACAACAGAGAGGCAGTAAGTACAAATAACTCTGTAGTTGTTGTCTGCATCATACACAGTCAACATAATGCATTTCCACCAACCCAGCCAGAGAAAATATCATAGCTCCACTTTATTTTTTGTGCATGGCTGGTTTTCCTAAACATCTATGGCTTTTTCTTGAATAAGTATGATGTTTTCATGCTCTAGATCTAATTTCCTCCACGTCAGGTTGAGCCTGGACATAAAATCATAATTCAAACTTTTCTTGCGTGTGTGTATGTGAATGTGCGTGTCTCTGTCTTTATGCACTGTAAGTAAATGGAACTGGGATTTTTGAACAAAGGGAACATTCAGATGGTGCCATGGAGACGATCACTGCCGGGGATGTTAAGCCACCGGCGCTGGAAAAAGTTTGAGATCCAGAGCGCTGAAGCAGTGGTGTGGGATCTTGTGATGTGTGCTGTGCACTGATAAAAAGGGAGAGAAAAACCCATGCAGTTCCTGATGTTTCTCAGGAGTAGAGGTTAACATGCACTGCCAGTTTTGTCCTTTGTGTAAGTCTGACAGTTTTGAGAGATCGTGCTTTACTCTGACTCCAGAGAACCGAGTTCATTATTGGGGTCATATTCAGAATCAGTTCCTTTTTATTTTTAAAATCGCAGAACCAAATGACGTGCTATAAAAGTTCTCATACCTGTGAAAAGAAAACAAAAATAATGACTTTACTTAATTCTCCACCGCTATTCATGACAGTACAACTATGCTTGAATTAATTTGCTTGTAAACAAGCATAGCACATCCAGGTTTTACAACAGAACAACTTTTTTTTTAAAGCCATGTAAAAATATTGACTTGACGAACATGGGAAAATGGCAATAATGGTGTTTTCCTGTTGTCTGCAGCATTTTGGTTTTTTCTCAATGATGCGTAACTCTGCAAGATGTCATAGATGATTTTGTGAGATTTTCATGCTCTTTCAGTCTTTCATTTCACCTCTGTCATCTCGAAACACATGACAAACAACAAAAACAGCTCCTTTCACAGTATTCTCCATTCACTGGTTGGTGACATTTCTAAATGTTGCGAATAAAGACATCGCTGTTGGCTGCTTCAGAGTTCTCATTGCCGGTGCAAATACAACCAGGAAAATGGCCCAAGGGAGAAATTGGTTCTCTAGGAACCAACATGCTGGCTAGTACATTAAACTACTGTATGTGGTGGAAAAGTGCATACAGCTAGCCTGGGTATCCGTGACTATAAAGCTCATAGGAGCTTAGTCTGGCCAAGCTACCTTACTACCCGCCTTCTGGTAGGAGGGCTTAACCTGCGTCCATCAGATGATCTGTATACTACTGGACGTATCTACATGTACAACAAATCAAACCACTCATTCCGATGACGTTTGCGCAGCGACGGAACCTGAAGCCACCGTAACCAATTGTAGCTTAATTCATTAAAGCAGTAGGAAAATGTCATCAAGTGATCGTTCCACCGGCTTAGTCGTGCCGTGGGTGTGGGAGCTCGTTTCTCATTGGTTTCGTCTTTTTTGGGAAAGGAAATGCTCTAAAACGGCAGCTTTGCCAGGCTGACTTTGCTCGCGAAATTGAATGTAGCGTCACAGGAAGTATGGGTGGGCCCAGGCTAGCATACAGCGAGAACAGTATAATCTGATTCCCAAATGAATAACCAAACCATTTCTTTTTCATGGGTCAAAAACATACAGCGTGATCGGTGTAGTCCTGTTACCATACAAATGACTCTTATGAGCAATTTCTTTTTAATTGAATCAAAACTACAGCCAATGATTTGCGACCAATGGTCCTGTTCCAAATGGATCCCTAAACCCTTGTGATCTTTCTCTGAATCCACACTTTTGTGAAGCAATGGCACTTGTCAAGTAGAAATCTGTTGGGAAGCTCACCTCAGTTTGGAAGTGTGCGTTGAGGACACATGAAGGAGGGACTCACAAACACCCTTATATGGCTAGAATGTTTTTTGGATGCAATAGATACGTGCACATGGTGGCTGTCCACAAGTACACATGAAGTGTGCATCTGGGTCATTGCTGAAAACAGAACCAAATCTCTTAAGACTGAATCAAAAAGATATCACAAGTGTGGTTCGACTGCTGAACCTATGACTCATGAGTCTGTTCTTTTTAGTGAATCAAGGCCAATTTGTGTTGAATTTACGCTGCCTATAAAAATATACATATAGTGGAAGGTCATTAAAAAGCCTTTTCGCTTTGGTAGAATTCTTATAAATTGTAATATTAACTAAATGATTTCATCTTTTACCAGTGGAATTTTTTGTTTATTTTTTAAGACTGATCGGAACCATAATTGTAATCACTTAAATTCCTTTTGGTTTTCTGTCTTGTTCCATCACTGTTGATACATTTTATGAAGTGTGGTGTGTGAGAACATAGTAAGAAACATAGTACCCGAGTCAGTCTGAACAGCATCTATAGCAGGTTTGCAGTGTGTGTGTATTTCTCTTCACTAGCCAGGTGTCGCTGAACCCTTAGGCTATGTAGCAGCGGGGTATTCAGAAGCAGGGGCCCAGTGCCCGAACAGACATCCCATACTGATCCCCCTTTGGTGGAGCACAGGGGCCAACGGAAGTACCGCCCTCTGTGTCTCCACACTGTACACCCCCTGCAGACCCCCAAACTATGTCCACATTGGATACAGGGATCCCTCAGGGCGTGAGGGGCAATTAAGCTCAGTACAGACGCCTTTTCTTAGGCTAAAAAACACCCTGGTACCCACAAAAGTCGGCCCCCGCAGTGTATGGTATTTATTTGCCTCCTCACACACATACACACATGCAGACACATTCTTGACTAAGTGCATTCTCATACCTTAACCCACATTCTGCCCTGCCTCTCACACCTGGAACCAATGTGTGAACGACCAAATGAAGGAAGGCATGAACGAATTAACGAACAAGCAAGTGTACTGAGGGGTAATGAGTCACTTTATTCAGCTTTATTAAAACACTTATGCACACACACTAATGTACCTATATCCTTTATCTCAACAGCACATTAACAGACTTTCACTTTTTTTTAAGGTATATTAAAAAGTGTTGGTCAATAATTGAGATTAATCATTATGTATCTAGCATGTATTTGTTTGTTTGAATGTCTGCATGCTTTTGGGGTAGACATGAGCAGGTTTGTGTGTGTTTTTGTGTGCGGGAATCATTAGGCGTCTCTTTTATTGACCCCTTTTATGGGTTAGCATAAAAATTCTTGTGTGGTAAGAGCATAATGTTGTTTTAATTTCATGTTGGGCGACTACAAAGAACACCTTCCTCCTAAACATCTACTTTGTAGCTTTGACCAAACTCTTGTAAACAAATAAGCCACAGGACATTTAACAAGACACACCAGACCACGTGTGGATGTGTGCAGTAACCTTTACATCTGCGCTTTAGCTTATATCTGTCTCAAATGTTTGCTATACTTCTCACCTCCAGTTGGCTGAGGCTCTCTGTATCTTCTAGAATGATAGTGCTGTGGATGATAGCGGCACAGTATGCATACAAAATTATTACATTATTGCAGTCTAGTTTTCTTGCATACGTTATGGTAAAGGGAAAGGATTTCGTTTGTAAATCTAAGTTCACTGTTAGTCCACTGTAGACAATCTACTAACTAGTAAATAGGCTATGTTTGCAACTACTGTACATCTACTACTAATGCTTATTAGTGTCCTAAAATACAGTGCAAAAGGGGCAAGAATATATGCAATGTCATTTGCTGCTGTGTGTGTAGCACTGTTATATTTTAGTGCCATTCTCTGGTGTGTTATAGTACTTAGCTAGCTTGTCCAGTGGCCGCCCCATAAACTTTACAGCTCAGATGTAATTAAACTGAATGTTTTAATTGACTTTCATTAGGCTTTACAAGGCACCACACTTTTTTTTTTCCAAAACACACATGCACCTCTGAAACAGTACAAATCATGCCCAGTAAAACATGAATATAAACATAGACCTCAATTTAAGCACTGAATGTATGATAAATGAGTGTAACTGCATTAAACTGAGCCTGTAAATACTTTTAAAAGCAGAAAATGTATTTAGAGTTTGTACCTAGTTACTCTCAATGCTTACATAAAATAATACAAATTACTCCTTTCTGATATCAAATACTAAATCTAGACACATGCTTACTGACTGGTTCCACAAAGGCAATTCTTCATTAATTCCTTAATTAAATACAAGTTCGCTTTGATTTTCACTTCTCTCTCAGGACCCCTTTCTCTCCACACTGCTGTATTTCCTGCAGTACACCTTTGTTCCCCTCATTACCATGAGATGGCGCTAATGTAGTCTTTTGTGCTTCTGTCATGCCCGTTGTTTCCATTCGGTGCATTGCTTGGTGTGCTTGTTTTCTTTTTCTTTTCACATAATTACAGCTTGTTTGTCACTCTCACGTTTCATTGTGGTGTCCTTTATCTTAAGCTGTTTATGGTTCGTAGATTTCTGAAACTAGTGCAGATTCAGATATAAAACTTCAGAATCATTCTCATTGAGCAATTTGCTTGGGGAAAAATGTGACTGCACGGTTCTAAAGACAAAGTCGACTGTGGAAGAAGCGAGTGAAAGAAGCCGGGAGGAGCAGGTCAGAGGTCATTGTGTCTCCTGTGCACATCTCTCTCTTTCGTTCACAGGGTTTAAGTGGTTGTATTATCCTCTAAGCCCTTGCTCCCGTGTTCTTCCTTTCTCTCCCACTGCCCTTTAAAGAGTAACCAGAGCCAGCGAGAGGACAGCGGGCATGCAGAGACAAACACTCTGGCCCAAAAAGTGAAAGAGAGAGAAAGAAGAGAGAAAGACGCTGAATGGAAGGAGAGGCCAGCAGCAAATGGGGCTGTTTTAGAAAGTGGGGTAGTTAGCAGATAAAAACTGTCTCCAGACTGTAAAAAGATCCTTCCTCTTCTTCTTCTCTCCCCCTTCTGTTGCCCTCCCTCTTTTGCTACAAAAGAAGCACCGGTTTATCTTTGTGCCCTTAATTGGGCTCGGAGACAGAGAGCTACTCAAGGCCGTTGAGACCCCAGACGCCTTTCTACTGTTCATTCATCTCTCCTCTCTTTCTTTCTGTCTATCTCTCTGACCCTCATGCTTTTGAGCCCTCACTGTCTTTTCTGTCCCTCTCCCCTGACTCCACGTCCTCCATCTCTCTCCTGTCTTCTATCTGTCCCTCAGTTTTCCTTTTGTGCGGCTCTATCGGATTCTCGCTGGTGACATACCTCTTACTTTTCCCTCACATTAGAGAAAGGTGCATGCACACACATACACGTATCAGAACGACAAGAGATAGAGATTGTGTGTGTGAGAGGCTTTTCTGAACATGGGAAACTGAGGTGCGACTCTGTAGGTTCACTGAAAGGTTGATGCATTCAAAACCGACCACACAAAGAGAGACCCAAGAGAAGTGATACCAAAAAGCATCAATGCCAAAAAACTCTGTAACCTCTGTATTTCCCTTTACAACAGTGCGTTTAAAGAGAATGTTTGTTAGTAGACCAATACAAATGATAGGAATTTATAAATTACAGGAAGTAATAGTTAATTTTGATGACACTTCATTTAAGCCTTATGCATTATAAAGGGTTATTTAAAATTTTAATGCTTTATAATTATTCATAATGTACATTGTAATACATTTGATCTTGTCGTAAATAATTTTAACCAAACTTAGAATACATAGTGTAACAGTTGATAAGTGTTATAATGTTACAATTATTCATGAGATTGTACAATACATTATAAAATACAAAACAAGGCATAATTAAAGCATTAAAACTTTTAGAATGCATTAAACATAAATGCTTTAAGTAAAGAGTTAGCATATTGTTGAGGTTTGTTTCACAGAGTGTGAATAGTCTTAGTTGTCTTAGCATAGTTATACACATGTATAAACACACACTCACACACACACGCACTGCTGTTAAGATGTTTGGGTTAGGTTTTTTTTTTTTTGAAAGAAATTAATACATGTAGAATGGGTGTGTTAAATTAGTTACTAAATATTTTAACATTTAGTTTTAACTTTCTGCTCTTAAATACATTTTGCAGAAAAATATTAAGCAGCACAAGTGCTTTGATATATATATTTCTTTGGTACCAAATTAGCATATTGAAATGGTTTTTGTAATTATTACATGACACTCAAGACAAATAACAGCTGCTGAAAATGGCTTTGCTAAAAATTGATGGTATTAAAAGTGTACTTTACAGTACTTTAATATTTTACAGAATTAGTTTTTACTGTATTTTTATCCAATCAAATATTTGCCGCCTTGGTGAACAGGAACTTCTCAAAATATTAAATAAAAAAATGAATAATACTAAATAAAGTTATTCTTTCTTTTCTCTATATATATTTATAGTGTGTGCGCGCGTGTGTAATATTTTTTATTTACACTTAATTAGGTGGCTTAATTTTAATGCTCCATATCTTACTTTTTGTTTGTCATCTTTGTGACAGTTTGCCTGGCTGATGCTCGATCAAACGAAAAACATGACCAGTATATTAAATTAGCTATTTATGATAAATGTGGTAAATGCTGACATTCTTTCATTTTCAACAGTTTTGTGAAGTCTTAATTCAGTATGTGGAATCAACTGACCCCATCTTCCCCTCATTTTTCTTCCCCACCTCAAGCCCCATCTCTAGTTTGCTATCCAGAGACCTGATTTGAGTACATTTTGGAGAGAATCCCAGACAAAAATAGTTTCTTTTTTTTTTTTTTTTGAAAAGAAGGACCAGAATGTCAAACCGTCTTTTCTTTCCCCTCTCTTTCTTTGGGATGAGGCCAGAGGATGCGCTGACTGAATAGCACGACTGTCTGATAAGATTGCATGCGGGAAATCTGTTACCCCCTCAGGTACACATGATGGCCTCTACGGCTGTATAGAAACATGTGTGCGAACATGACTGAATAGTGAGAATTCCAAAAAAAAGAGAGAGAAGATGGTAGTGCTAATTTAAGTAAAAACAAAGGTGGGATAATGAGCTCTCGACCCTTTATTCAAATGGACAACCTCTCCATGAACTCACCTACGGCCCTGAGACTGGCTCTGAACATGACCTCTTGAATGATCTGGGAACTGAACAGATCCCATCCTGTAATCCAAACGTTCCTCATGATTTTCCTCGGCTGTGTAATAGAGAGAGAGAGAGATTCTTAACAAAAGGCCCGTCACCTTCGGGAATCCTCGTATTTCCCTCCAGCCCCTGAGTGGAACTTTTCAAAATAGCACTTTGGAGCCTGTTGTGGTTGACGTGTCGCAACAACATGAAAATGAATGTTCTTTGTCCTTCATCCACCTCTGGGAGCACTTGACAAGATGTTTTTACACTCATGTTTCTAATTTCTCCCTCTTGTAGATTCAATTCAAAAATAAATCAAGGCAGTTGAACTCGGTTCTGTCTAGGTTGAAAGCTCATTACGAGTCTTTTTGGGAACTGTGTGTTATCCCACCTGAGTTCTTACACTGAGCCCACAGTTATTCTAGAAAGTGTAATTAGCTGTCCATCTGTAGCTCCGAGCGTTTGCCAAACCCTTGGGTCCTACGGGGGACCTGCTGTTTCAACTGACCAATTAAACATCTGGATTCATCCTTTCATTCCGTCCATTTACCCAGTCCTAACTGCTAATTTAATTTGACAGGTATTGGCAAGTAAAATCCGTTTTATTTTTTACAGATTTTCAGGACTGTGTAACTTGTGTGACAAAAATTTTGTCAGTATTTTTTCATAGTCATTCATTTTAGTCAATTTTTCTGTGACTAAAATGGCATCTTATTTTAATGATTTATTTTGTTATTTATTGTCTGTTTTAGTATGTTTTTTTTTATTAAAAAAGATCATATTCACAATGTGACTTACACAGTGAAAAGTATGATTACTATAATAATATATGCTATTTTGTGCTATTATAGTATTGTTTATTATATAGTAAATTCATGTTTTTAAAGTTTTAGTTTTGTAATGCAAAATTATTTAACTGTTTAGGTGTAGTAATTTAATTTTTGAATTATTTTATTTTAGTTACGTGTTATAGCAACATTTACTTTAATAACCCTTTCACACGCGAGTTTAAAATATTCTAGCTTAGCCTCCAGAGTGAGTTTTTTTTAGGCGACCGTTATTTTGGAACGTTTAGCCTTATTGTTTCCGTGGGGACGCGTCATACTTGTCATGTGACGCACCGCAGTCACAATAGCGTTGTGTGACACATGAATCAATTTAATTTAATTTTTCCTTTTTTATTATTAATTAACCACAGCCATTGTCCGGGCTGGTAAACCGCATTAGGGTGTTGGAGGCAATCGGCTTGTTCCGTGGTGCATCAAACGGCCCGCTGAAGATGCACGTGAGCCGCATTCCCAGGTATCCTTGCTGCGGAGGAGCCAATGGTCGCCTGTAGTTTGGTGGGTTCTCCAGACCAGGGAAACAGGGGTGGTTGGTATCTATTGATGCATTGGAATGGGGTCAGTCCCGTGGCCGGTTTCTTGTGTGAATTCTGAGCGTACTCTGCCCAGATCACATACTGACTCCGGTCATGTTGGTTGGAATGACAATACGTTTGGAGGAACCGAGTGAGTTTGTGGTTAAGTCTCTCCAATTGGCCGTTGGACTAGGGGTGGTACCTGGAGGTTAGGCTCACGTTGATGTTTAGCTGCTTGCAGAAGGCATGCCAGACTCAGGACATGAACTGGGGACCTCTGTCAGATAAAATGTCATTGGGAATCCCAAAGAAGTGGAACACCTGGTTCAACATCACCTCTGCAGTTTCCCAGGCAGTGGGTAGTTTGGTTGGGGGTATTACTCGACAGGCTTTGGAGAACCTATCAATGACCATGAGAATGGTGGTGTGGTTGTTGGACCGAGGCAGATCTGTTATAAAGTCAATGGCGACGTGGGACCAAGGGCGCTGGGGTATGGGAAGTGGTTGAAGTAACCCTGCGGGTCTCTGATGGGACGTCTTGGTGGTGTTGCAGGTTCTGCATTGGTTCACGAACTGGACGACGTCCCGGTTGGGTAAAGGCCACCAGAAGCGGTTTTAGACAGTTCGAGGGTGGCTGTGATACTCTGGATCACCTGCGCTGGGAGTGTCATGTATCCAGTGGAGCAGACGACCACGAAGGGTACACACGATCGTTGGGGCAATTGGGTGGTGTGGGGTCCACGGTCTGAGCCTCCTTGATCTCTGTCATGATGTCCCATCAGATGGGGGCTATGGCGATGGATGGAGAAAGGATGGGTTCTGGGGTGGTAACTTGTAGTTGTGTGTCATAGAGGCGTGAAAGGGCATCAACCTTCCTGTTCTTGGAGCCAGGACGATAAGTAATCCTGAACTTAAATCTTGCGAAGAACAGGGACCACCCTGCTTGTGGAGAGTTCAAACGTTTGCCGGAACTGATGTACTCTTAGTTAACTTACTTAAATAACTTACTTATTGCAGTGATCCAGAAGGGTACTTTGGCCCCTTCCAGCCAGCGTCGCCACTCCCCCAGGGCCTCCTTCAGAGCTTCAGGCTTTCAAATGAAAGATTGCTATCAAACAGCAAACCTAGGTTCCTAACTGATGAAGGAGAATTGACAGAGCAGCCATCAAGTGTTAGTTTTCTAGATTATTACGTCTGGGGTTTTTTGGTTCGATAATTAACACCTCTGTTTTGTCAGAATTTAAAAGTAAGAAGTTATGCAGCTATGCATTCCGTTCAATTTGGAATGTTTCACCTGGCTGAGAAGAAATATATAGTTGAGTATCATCAGCATAACAGTGAAAGCTAACACCAAACCGATAGCTGTCAGATAAGTATGATTTGAACCATGCTAAGCCACTTCCACTACTGCCAATAGAGTTTTCTATTCTATTCAAGAGAATTTTGGGATCAATAGTGTCGAACACAGCACTGAAATCCAATAGCACTAAAAATGAAATACAACCACGGTCAGATGATAGAAGCAGGTCATTTGTAACTCTAATTAGAGTGGTCTCAGTACTATGATATGGTCTAAATCCAGACTGGAGACCCTCGCAGATGCCATTTTTCTCTTTTTTTACTGTATTTGACAGAAAAGGAAGATTTGAGATCGGTCTGAAATTAACTAGATCTTTGGGGTCAAGTTGCGTTTTTTATCGAGAAGCTTAATAAGAGCCAGTTTAAAGGCTTTCGGGATCTTAATGGAAATGAGGAGTTAATAATAGACAAAAGAGGATCTATGACTTCTGAAAGCAGCTCTTTTAATAGTTTAGATGGAATAGGGTCTAACATGCATGTTGTGGGCTTAGACGACTTATCAAGGTTATACAATTCTTCCACACAGGAAATGATTGTAGGTGGGAAAGGACATTTGACGGCCTTCCCAAATGGCTGTGGCCCAGTCCAGGGCCCTCCCGGTGAGCAGTGAGCACACAAACGAGACCTTGCCATCATCTGTAGTGTAATACTGAGGTTGCTGAATAATGAAGATGGAGCACTGGAGGAGGAACCCTTTACACTTTCCCGGGGTCCCGTCGTATTTCTCTGGCAGCGAGAGTCGAATGTTGGCCACGGGCGGTGGAGGAGGTCTTCTGTAATGAGGAGTCAGAGGCAGTCGGATATCAGTTCTGGTACGTGGGTCTAAAGGGTCCGGGTAGGAACGTTAATATTTGGGCGAAGGTTCCCGCTGATGATGGTCTGGAAGAGCCACAGAGGCGTGGCTCATGACAGTTATAATGTATTAACTGTGGTTATTTGTTGATGAGATTGTACAGTGCATTATAAAGTGCATTGTAAGGCATAATTAATGCATTTAAATTACTTTTATAATGCTTTATTTAAGTGTTACCAAGGTTTTTTTTTATCTAATATGTATGTTTAAAGTCTCTTTTAATTAACTTAAAAAAATTTAATGATCAATCAATGCCTCATTTTGTGCAGATGCAAGTTTAAGTAATATTACATATATGCTGTGTATATATTTACATGTGGGAAAAGTTAGTAGATTTTAACAGTGTTCATTCACTTTAGCTATTTTAAGTAAGTTTAATGATGGCATGAAGAAACACCTTTTTTGAGTGACTTATGCAAATTTAAATTATCCGTATTATTTTCATTCACACAAAAAAGATAATAATGAAATAAACATCTCCCCCATTTTGAGTTTGACAAGTTCAATAACAACATATCACATGACTGAGAAAACCCTCCATAAACTCTTTATTCACTTTCCATTGTGCTAAATTCTCTCTTTCCTCTATTTTCCAGTCTTTCCACCTTTTGGACGCTTTAATGATCCTTCAAAGTGGCATTTTTGTGTTTCAGAGTGAGTGGAGTGAAAAATGAGAGGAAAAATAGAGAGAAATGGATTGTGACAGAGGCAGTAAGGGTAATAGGATTGAGCCTGAACTCGGCAGGTTAGTGCTGCCCTCCTAACTGGACTCACTTCCTCTCTTCTCCTATTCCCTACTGCGAGGTCAACCAGTCGTCCATCAGATCGCTGGCTAATCCCTTCAGAATGATAGAGTCGGACATGTCTCTTAGGCAGGAAGTGTAAAAGACAAATGATGAATGAAAGAGATATCACACCCTAAGATGAAGCAGGATCTCATGAGATGTTTGTTGCCTGAATGGACTGGATCCTAATGTGCTTATCTTTATCACTTGTTTACCACTTTGGTGTGAAATGAGAGTTAAAGGAATTCTGTCATCATTTACTCACCCTCAAGTAGTCCCAAATTTGATTTTTTTGGTTCTTCCAAATAAAGTAGCTATAAAAATAATTAATAATTTGAGAGTAATAATGAAACGTTTAGGTGAACTTTTACTTTTATTAAGTTTGCTTAAATTGGGTATATCAGGCCACCTGTTGAAGACCCAAGAACACCTTCTTGAAATAAATACAGATAGTGATAGGCAAATGTGTGATCTTCAAAGTGCCACAGATCACAGAAGAAACTGAGAAAGAGCTGCCTTAGAGCCTGGCCATCCTAGATCCATCTATTGATTTTCCAATCAGAGCTTTGGGACTGTGCAAACAATTCCACTGGAGCTGTAGAGCAGATATGCAGACTTCACTCTTCGAATCTCTGGGTTGAAACCGAGGCCAGTCTGTTATTATGGTTGAACTGCTACGCTCAAGTTGAGTCGCAGTACAATAGCAGGGCATGGCTCCAACCGTGGAGGATCAGAGGAGAAGCCTTGCTATACTACATTTATGGCAGCATTCGTTAAAAAGTTTAAGATTTCGAGAGAGGCAAATAAATGAGGCATGGAAAACATATAAATGGCACATTTTCCTGCCTGAGATAAAAGAACTCAGACAAAACTATTTTATGAAGAAACCAGGGAGAAGAAAAAATGCACATTAAAAAATCCTGAGCCTTTTTTGACCTTTTCATTGCCGTAGTGGTGCCATATTGATTTGAATCAATACAAAAAGCCTTACTCGTTTGTGTGCTTGATTGGATAGTTTGTTGTCCTTTACTCAACCTCATATCATTTCAATCCTGAATGAATTTGTTATTTGGAACACAAAATACACAAAAAAAACTAGTTTTGGATCCCATTAAATTTCATTGTATGGACAAAAACAGTTCAAACATTCTTCAGAATATCATCCTAAGTGTTAGTCACAAGAAAGAAAGTCTTATAGGTTTGGAACAATATGATGGTAAGTAAACGATACCAGCATTTTAGTTATTAAATTAGATTGATTACCATGCTTTGAGCCATGAGAACATTACTCCCACTGTGAAGCACATTTGCTCAAATCAAAGAAAGATTACAGTGAAAACACTCGACTGAACACCCTCCCCCAAACACCTTCTAGCGTCCCAGCTTAGGAGCCCCTCGTATGGAGGACCCGGTCCCTCTGTTTTGATCCATCATCAACCGGTGGGCATAGCGGGTGGTTCTTCCAAACGAGCCCCTGGAGGCACTAGCATGTTTACTTAGCCACCGTTTTGCAAAAGAGATGAAATAACAAAAACTCTGAGAAGGAAAGGGCTGAGAGAGCGACTGAGTGGGTGAGTGAGTGAATATAGGAAGGAAGGAGCATATGATATGGCATGCCAAGTAATTTTATGCATCGCCATTTCCTTGTGTTTTTGCAGAAAACAGTGTGAATGTTACCCACAGGTCATGGTGTCAGTGGAGGGGCGGACTGGAGTTCTGTTACGGCTGCAAGAATACTGATGTGAATGAGAGGGGTGATGAGCCATGGGAAGAGTTTCATTGATACTATTGTTTTATGGATGCCTCGTTTAAAGAACATAAATTATTAAAAATAAATAAGTTGCATAATAATGACCAATTCCAAAAAAAAGAAACAAGATAATTTATGACATGTCTGGGAAATGCAGGCTAAAGATAACAAATGTCAAAGTTTCATTTCGAACATTAATTTCACTATGATTTCTATAACTTTACAAGTTTAAAAAAAATTACTTGAGCTGATTTTTCACAACCAGGGTCACATTTACCTTTGTATTGCTTTGAACTACAAAAAAAAAAAAAAAATTTACATTGCTCATGTACATAAACAAAAACATTAAATGCTTGCATGGATGAATTGTGTACAGTATAGTCAATAACAATGCATTTTAAAAATACAGTAATACAGTAAGTAAATGTTCAATTTATGCTAACTCTAAGGGCATGTGGAAGCTTCTACAGCATAAATAGACTATAAACTGATAAAAAAAAGCCTCCATGTTAGCACTTTATTTTAAAAATTAATTCTCATTAGTATCTAACTGGTTGTTATCATGCATGTTATTTTAATGCCTATAAAGCACATTCATATCTTAATCTGCATTTCATCACATACATTTTTTGATATTAAAGCACACTATATCTATATATTATATTTTGTATGAATCTTGTGACTACTAAATTCATGAAACTCATTCATGGAGCTTATATGCATCCCAAAGTTTCTTCATTTACCGAAAAAAGACAAGTCTCATTATGGTGTCTGAATATTCAAGTCTTTTCAACAGTTCCGACCAGGCGTTAAGATTTTAAATCCAGACAAATCTGTCAGTACGTTGATATTGCATGTTTCTGTGTCTGTCTTCACACACAATGCTTACATGTAGATGTAAGACAGCTACAGAATCAAATGAGACAAACCCCTCCTGCTGCTTTCTTGTAAACGTGGTCTTGGAATAGTCTGCAAGCCATACATGTGCCCTTTTTACCTCTGGTTGAGAGCTATAGAGTAGACACATTGCCTTTGAAAAGAAAATTTGGGTCTTGATCAAAGAAAACATGTTTCTTTTTTCGGTTGTGCCAAACGTAAATTTGATAGAAGTCACGTAGAGTGAAATATGTAAGGCTGAGGGCTAGAAAGTTTCTTCCTGCGCCCTAACAATCGCCTGACTTTCTGAGCCCTTGTGTACGCTGACACTTGCGGTTAGCATTGTGGCTTTTACACAGGGTAAATAGATGAAATGAAGGCAAAATGGTTTCATCAGTAGGAAAATGAAGCTTATTGGAATAGGCATGTCTCCTTAGAGAATTAAATTGCACCACTATTGCATTCTTTCTTGCCTTACATTGAGAGCTTAAATATGGATGTTGCTCAAAGAAGGTGGTTGAAAACAATAGATCACAAAATGCCTTGATCCAAGTTGGTGGCAGTGTAAATCATGGCACATTTCTGATTTAGACATCAAATATAACTCCAGCTGATGCACTATTTATTTATTTATATACTTTTTTTGCCACATTTACAGTACGCATTGGGCTGATAATTTTATTTAAAGAGATTTCAAAGTGCATTTAAGCACCTCATTATATCAGTCAATATATTCCCTGGGAATCAATTTATGACTGTCGAGTTGCTAGCACCATGCTGTACTGTTTTAGCTAAAATATTGGAATTTCTCACTTTATTTCCCTACGAGAGAGTCTGGAGTGCTTTACACATCCACATTTTAAAGGCATTAGTTTTCCACTTGCTGCCTCTGGACATAGTATTTAAATGCCTAGGGTGTTTGTGTTTATGGGATCTTTTTATAACACAACACGTGGCATGGTAGCTGAATCTGTGGGGAATCAAAACATGCATGTTCGTTCACATTCCACTGAGGTCATTGGTCAGCATTGCTGGCACCTTGTATACAGATTTTATATGTGTCCGCAGGTCCTTTGGAAAACAGTTTGGACGGCCTTTAGAAGTTATACAGCGTCCTTCGTTTGCAGTGTTCCCAAGCTGTTAAGACACAGCAGATGTAGAGAGTCGGGCTGTATTGCTGTGCCCCCGCCACCGCTTCTGACCACAATCATTAGCCACTAACGCGCCACTAGTGTTTGAAACCAGGTTGGAAATGGGTGGGTATAGTCTCCACAGATGGGTGTCGATGGGTTTGCTGAGAAAATATTGTAAAACGGAAACTGCCTGTTCATTATGGGTGGGGTTCATGTGATACTTGTCATGGTAGTCTGGTTGGGAATCTGGCCCTTGGTCTATTTTCCCTTTACATAAAGGTGCTAGTGTGTTAAAACTGGGGTCAGTGTTGACAATGTGGTGCTGATGTATGAAGTTGGACAACTTGCAACTCACTGTAATGCACACCTGGAAAGTGTATTGTTTTGACTTTCAGAATAGGACAAGTTATTTACTTCTCTATAGATTAAATTCCTCAAGTCATTCAAATTCTAGGTCTAGAAAAGTATGAAAGACATCGTTTGAATACTTCATCTGCTATCAATGGTTCATCCATAACTTTATGAAGCGATGAGAATACCTTTTTTCGGAAATAAAACAAAAATGATAACTTTATTCAATGATTTGGCACTGTAAAATCACTGTAGTGCCATTTTGAAGAGTTTGGCCTTTACAGTGTAATTATTTGGCAGTCAATGGGACAGTCACAAGCCTCCCATTTTATATCTTTATATCTTAAATTGTGTTCCAAGGATGAACAAAGCTTTTAGGGGTTTGGAACAATAATGACAAAACTTTCATTTTGGGGTGGACTATCACTTATAAAATAAATGACCAGCAATTGCTTTTGTCAGTCTGTTCACATATATTTTTGTGGATCAGGAGAAACATAGAATGTATCTGTCTGTCTGTCTATCTATCTGTCTATCTAGCTATTTATTCAATGCATCTGGAGATAAAAACTACAAGACTTGCTCTTTAAAGTTGTTTTTTTTTTTTAAATAAATGTTTCGTATCTGTTGCACTCATACTGTATTTCACCCCTTTCCTGTAAACTGACTTCATTCATATCCATCCTGGAAGGTACTACTACACATTACTCATTATCAAAACCTCACCTCAGTCTGTTTCTGATTATCAATCCAAGATCATATCTTTTGAACTTTTAAAATGAATTACATATGTGTACAAATAAAGCTGTTTTCAGATGAACAGCTGAGCTATCTGCGATCTTAATTAAACTAGAAAGACTGACATCAAGTTCAACAATCTAACATTTGCTGTGTATTTCTTGTTTGCCATTGTGCTTCCAAACAGACAAATAAACAAGGAAAGAGGGTCCCATAACTGCAGAGGAATGTGATGTTCATTATTTAGCACTGATCTAAATATTAACACATACATAAAGAGGAAAACAGATTTAGAGTGTTTTCTTCAACAACAAAAAAAAGTCTTTGTGAGCTGGATTTACTGCTCAGAATGTAGGCTGAGGCTTCGCCTTTGGATGACCTAGCTGGCTTTTGTCATCGTCCGTGATAGTTATGGATTCCCCAGACCTGAGAGATGGCCCAGTGCATCAAAAGTGTGCTAGAGCAGCTCTCTTGAATTTACAGAGAGCTTATTGGGATAGACCTGGTGTTCCCATCCTAATCCAGGCATGGGACAGGCTTTACACATCACAAATGAAGATGAAGGACAATCTAAGTCCCTGTGTGTGTGTGTTTGTGCTTGTGTGTGTTCAGATCCCACACTACAAGATGAATTGGACTACTGGGAAATTAGCTGAAACAAAAATGAAAGATACAGGGCACAAACTATTGGATGAATCTCAATTAAAATGTTTAGGACCTGATCTTAAAAAAAAAAGTGTTCTTGACTATTTATAATTGTACTAAATATTTTATAAACCATATCATTATATCACAACATACTGTACTTGACACCCCATTCTATTTTTCACATTTGGCGATGTCAGTATTTTCCCCAACTTGTGAATGTGCTATTTGTAATATTATCTGTACAGTTAATACAGGGCTTGAAGGGTAACTCCACACCAAAATGAAAATGTTGTCATTATTCACTTACCCCCATGTCGATCCAAATGCATAAAAGCTTAGTTCATCTTTGGAACACAATTTAAGATATTTTGGATGGAAACCAGGAGGCTTGTGACTGTCCCATTGACTGTCAAATAATTACGACTGTCAAGGTATGTTTCATACTCTTGTTTCCTGCTTCCCTGGTTCCCTATTTACCTTTGCTTAATGTCATCAGTAAGTGTTTCTCATTTCACCCTTGTACCCAACATTACATAAAGGTCTTGACCAGGTTTTTTTTATGATTTTTTTTATGATTAGTAGTAGTATTTCAGTAAGTTCACTTATAACCTTTACATTTTTTGGAAGTTTTGCACATCTATGTTTGCAAATTTATGCAGTCTAAAAATGGCACCGTTGCGTCTTCTGTGTTATGGCAAATGTGAATTACCACAGACGCTCGTACCACGTGCATATTTGAATATTTTAACATATTATATTTGCCTCCCGTCAAAGAAAAAACTAAAAATATCAATAAAATAAACAGCCAAATCACAAAAACTATGATAATCAGCTTTAGATAAGATTAAATCATGTTCATTTTATTGCACAATCTTTTAAATACATGTTACCATTATGAAAATTAAACATGGGTTTAAACAGTAAACATATTACAAATAAATAAAAAAATAAAATGGTTAAATGGCTTTAGTGTGGCCTCTTCCTCTAATTTGATTGGATGAGTGGTACTCAGATTCTTGTTGTTCAGTAACACTAGTAGCAGGTTTCATTGTTTGTATCACACTGCTTGTCCAGACTTAGCAATGTGAAGTGGTGAGTAGACATTATGGTTTTGTATACATAGACTATGATCATTTAATTGGTTTGGTTTGGAATGATTCGATTTTTTTTTTCTCCACTTCATTCCATGTTGTGGCTTCGAGGGTTTATTAGTCAGTGCTCAGTCACTGTGTTGGTTATGTGTCACAGGAGGTGGTCATACACTTTCAAATTGTCAACAGAGATCTTGAGATTTACTTAGTAGTACCATAACGGATTGTCATAAAAGTTGTTTGTTAATCACAGCTGCATCAGAGCTGTGGGAAAGTACATGAACCCTGACTGACATCCAGTGAAATTCATGAGGATTTGATTCCAAATCATTCAAATGCTTCTGCTTACTGGCATAGGAGAAAGAGTGAGTGAAGAGAGTGTTAACCTTCATGTGAACTCTGAGAAGGATGAGTAGAATCGCAGATATGTCCTTGGCTCTGTTTCTCACATCTCCATGTGTGTTGCGTTTGTAGGGTTATGTTTGTTGAAAGAACCTCTCCTTTGTTCGTGCTGTTCAACAGCTATGCATCTTGAAATGTTGATGGTTTCTCTCACAACTCTGCTAAGCTGCATGTGACAGAGATACGTATTCTTCACATATTAGTGACTTCATTAAAAATATCTCCTCTTTATGTGTTTATAATGCTCTATTAACGCTACACATTATAGTTTTCTGCTTTTCAGTACATCTGCCGTCATAACCTGTGACGAGTTACCAGAAAAGTGGATCATAGCAACGATCTCCATTTCTGTCATTCGGTCACTAAAAATTATATCCTTCAGATGTTTGGTCTAACATCTGAAAAACATCCTAGCCAGCATCAAATTGAGATCAAATTGTCAATCTGACCTCCACTGAAGGGGAAACCCCACAGGATCGTTCTGTCACTGTTGGGGAGGGGATTTTCTAATGAGTACCAGTGCATGATGTGCTATGGATAGAGTTAAAAACATGAGAAAAGAAACTGCGTCAGACAAAGGACAGTCGGGTAGTTTCACTTTCAATTTCACAACGAAAATCAGCATCTCCAGAACATGGCGCCGGCAACAACACTACAGCGAGAATAATAGTTCTGCCTTCATTCTGTGCATATACATTTTAGGGCGGGTTTTAGGGGGTGTGGACAAGTCATAAAATTTCTAAAAACATATCTCTTTAGTTTTCAAACTTTAGTCTTTGCAACTTTGGGGATCTTATCTATGTGCTAGCAGCTTGTAATATTCCAAAGAAAAAGGAACATTTGAAGTCGCATCATATAACCCCTTTAATATTTCACAATTGTGAGTTAAACTCAATAATAAATTGGAAATATATAATCTAATAAATGCACCCTAATGTAATTATCTCATATTTGTGACTTTATATCTCAGAATTTTAATGATACTTTTGTTTTTATTATATTTCTCATTATTGTGAATTTTTTCTCATAAATACAGTATAACTGGCTCGTAATTGAAACATTAAACTTGTAAAATTGTAAACATTATATCTCAAAACTGTGACCTGAAATCACAATATTATATATTTAAATATTTGTGCCATCTAATTTTTATTTTAAGCATGAGAAAATGTAACTATTAAAATCTCACACCTCAGAATTTGAGTTATTGTTTAATTGTATCGATTGATCAATTGATTGATTGACTTTATTAATCCTAAAGGGAAATTCAAGTCACAGCAGAGCTCACAACATAATAAATAATAACTCAAGATTGTTACTATTCTGTCCCCGCTGCAAGTAGGTTGCACCTTGACAGATAGCTAAACAGGATGAAGGCTGAAGAAAAAGTCGGA
>JAUMHP010000052.1:7375977-7394688 GCA_032361065.1 Enteromius trimaculatus | reverse complement strand
TGACCTAGATCACATGATGCATCTTAACCAATGAAATTAATTCAAAATTAAATGACTACTTAAATAGTCAGAACAGTTACTGTTCCCAACTTTTCACCACTTTCACACTAATTCTTATTTTGAACCTCAGAGTTACCTGTTGTATTTTTCGCTTCAAATCTTTCACAACTTCACTATTCAGTACAGGTATGAACAGATATAAATCATTTCAGTCTCACCAATTCGCTCAGTGACAAAACTTGAATGAACTGGTGCAATTCTGCCCGTGCTTGCTGGAAAATGAGCCAATTATGAGTTAGCTAGGGGTAATTGTACATCCGCTGAACCTCGGCAGCTTCGGAAGGCAACATGCAGAGATAACTGAGACTTTGTCAGATTCTATTATCGATAAACCCACATCACCCAAGCACCACTGCGCAAGAGACCTGCTCTCCTTCTCAGGACAGTTAAATAACTTTTACAGTTTGTTGTTTCAAGCATGACCATGACTACAAGGTGAAAACAGTGACTGCGATTCTGCGAGGTTGTGGGCTGTTCTTGTTTTGCTTTTGGAGAGTGAAGTGGAGAAAAGTATCACTTAATGAACTTGAACTCTAGCAACCCTTGACCTTCGCAGAGGAGGCTGGACAAACAGCTGGGGTCAGAGATGTGCCGCTCACAACCCTGCTGTTTTCTCTATCAGCAGGGAAGAGTGGAACAAGGGTCATCGTGTCAGAGGTCACAGTTCATCGGAGAGGGAAGAGTAACACATGTAAGCAGACATTAACACTCGGGGATATTAACTCGCACACGCAGAAACTGACACTCACGGAGGAGAGAGAGCTGGTAAGCCAAAGAAGGAACCAGAAGGAACGAGTCTATAGACCTGCATCTGGATACCAGATGGCAGTTGAGTCATGCCTGGGTTACCAGGGGTTGGGAGCTGTCTGTAAAGGAGGAGAAGGGGGGGGGGGAACACACACACATGATTTTTCTCTTTCATATATTTGCTCTCGTTCTCCTGCTTTCCTTTTTCCCTCTCCCTCTATTTCGCTCACTCTCACACACGATCTCTGAAAACATAAGAATGGTGTTCTCTCAGGAGAGCAAGCCCCCGTGGAGAGGCAGATTGCTCCCAGGCGCAGCTGACCTGGGGCTAAACCCGACACCTGACTTACTGTGCTGCTGACGAAGAGTTCAGCCCGAGGGTGATGCATACCACACTCCTCCATACAGAAAAATAAAGAGTGAGAGACGCTTTAACATGAAAAACCTTGACTCAAAGAATGGTCTGTTAAAAATGGCTCCACTTGACTGTTGAAGTGGCTTTGGCCATTTGAACAGAGAATTCAGGATTACATTTTTATGGCTAATGAAGGAAAAAGCTTTGCACTTTTACAATGTCATAATTTTGGCCATTTGCTTTTATTATGACAAAACAGTTTAAGACAAAAAAAAAAAAAAATCTTGAAAATCTAGAGCCCTATTTGTTCAGTGCTATATATACTCTATCCAATATAGATTATAGCTCTGACATACTGTACACTGCCGTTCAAAAGTTTTCTTGCATGTTGCTTTAAATGCTAATGAGCTCAGCTGACCCCACCCCTCTGTGACAAGTAGGTTGTACACTTTATCCTAGCACATTTTTAGGAAAGGCAATTTGCAAAGATTGATAAAAACCCTTATTCTCATGTCATTTGTAGGTATATTTTGATAGATCGGGGATCAGCAAATTCTCTTCAAAAACTAAAGTAACATTAATCCTCTGTGTCTTCAGCAGCTCAGATGTCTGGAGTAAATGATGACTGACGACCATTGACAAAACATCTCAATCGCTTAGGAGTCATTCTTGTCTTCTCCTGCACCGGAGTTGACACGATGGCAGACAGCTCACAGCTCAATCAGGGTGGTTCTAAGGTAAGATGGTCTTGTCAATTAATTATCGTGGGAGGGGCCTGTGCAAAACTACTTTACTGTGACCGGAATCTCCAACCCAGTCTCACAGTGATTTATTAGTTCAATCTCTTGTGCTGATTAATTTTGTTTTATAATGTGTGAAATCTTTATACTTTATTTAATTGATAAACAAAAAGTAAAATAAGAACAGCATTTGTTCAAAATAGAAATCTTAATAATGCATCTATCTATTTAACATATCCTTCCTGAGTAAAAGTAATAATTCATTAAAAAAAAAATAATGACTGACGTCAAACTTTTATTCACAACTGTTTCTAACACTAAATTTAAATCAGCACATTAGAATAATTTCTGAAGGATCAAGTGAAAATAAAGACTGGAGTAATCACATAAAGCGATTGCTTCACACAAATAAATGATATTTTAAAGTACATTGAAATAGAAAATTGTTATATACAAAATAATATTTAAAAAACAGCAGATTTGCTTTCTTTTTTTTTCTCAAAAACTACAGTTCTAATGTGAATAAGGAGCTTCTTTAAAAACAAAAAAATCTTACTGATCCTGACTTTTATTTATTTAGAAATGTCATGTCAAATGACTCCACTCAGCTACTTCAGCCATACTTTCTATATGTAAATGTTCACTGTGGATTCTTATGGTTGTTGGAAGAAAAAAAAGCATACTTTTTTATGTCATATTTCTGGCCATTTTCTTTTGTTATGACGGAACAGTTCCAGCTGAGAATCCATTAGACTATAAGTAGATACAGTATGTTGAGCCATGCTTACTAAATTAAAATGTTCACAGTAAATTAATGAAAGGAAAGTTTTTAAAAAAAGCCTTTTTTTGCCCTTCAGTGTCATTTTGCCCACTTGCTTTAGTTATGACAGGACGGTAAAAGCGGAGAAAGTAAGCAGTAGGAGAGGAGAGAGGAATGTGATCAGAGAAGCTATTTTAGAGTGCTGTATGTAATCGTTATGTAGACTAGCTCTGATGCACATACTTATTTTGTAGTATGTTATTTAGCACTTTTCTCCATAGTATGTTGCAACATACTCATTACAGGTTCAGCTTTCCTAAAATAAACTGGCATTTGTTCCTTGGTCAAATCACAATAATAATGCACTGTAAAACATGATTTAAAAAAATATATATATTAATGAAAACAAAGATGGTGTGTGTTTACAAGGAAATACAATTTTAGATTTTCTTCTTTTCTACTTTCTGTTATTTTTATTATTATTTTAATGTTTATTTTTTGAGTGAAAAATGAAATGAAATTTTTGTTTCACAGTAAAATTCACCAAGTTTTTGTGAGTGTGGAGCTTAAATTGTAGTATTTTAAAAATTAAATATAACCAGTCTTTTCTTGACAGTTCTATACGGTTCTGCATTTGCTCTGGCTTGTACTGTAGTGTTCTCCACGCTCTGTTGAGCGTAACTTATTTACCTGTATTTTGTCATAACACTGATGTTATCTCTTACTGTCAATAGGTACATACTGAACCCAGTAAAATAGGTTAGAACCTGACAGGAAAGAAGATCAAATCAGAAGTCGGTGGACAAAAAGGTTGCGACCTCTTTTGATGTTCAGCAACATGCCAGAATATTTTGTCTGGTTTCTTTTGCATGCCCTGCATTGTTCAATACAAAGGTCAGATAACCGACATCATCTCACTGTGTGATCTGACATGAAACTGTTTTATGAGGGAATAGTCCTGGGAGATAAAGAAATAAAGCATGATAGCTTGCACACAACTCATACCTCAGCTTTCGCAAGAAACTAAAGGTCTTTCTGTTCCAAGGAGTTCACCGTTAAAAAAAAAGAAAAAGACAGGATTAGACGTTTTTAGCAGTAATGTATCTCTACCTTACTTCAAACTAACCATCAACCACTACTCTGCCGTTATTACATACATTACATAAAGTACATAAATTAAGCATTGGCTTTGATAAAATCAAAAAGACAGAAAAAATCTTTGTGCCCATTTGGTTCAAAGCATGAGAGCATCAAAGCAGAAGGAGAGACCACAGATAAAATGATTCAACATCACCAATAACTTACTGATGGTAAAACAGTAACAGCATTACTTTGGTTTTTCAGTCATATTTTAAGTTTATTGAAAAAATGTGGAATACTAAGCATTTTGGCTTGTGTCAAGTAACTAGTCTCTAAACGTTGTTTGTTCGCTTCTGGTGATGACGACAATCCAATAATTCAATCATTTTTGATTTATTTAAATTCAAAGAACAGTTTTACTTTTCTGAATTCTGGACTATTAGATTTCATAACTAGATCACAGCTCTCTTTTTTTGTCCTGAGAAGTGCCATGGATCTGTTCTCCCATATAGTCAGTAGTATATAGTGCAGATTTAGCAGCTGCAGTGTCCCTGAAGAATGAGAGCAAAACAAAATGTCTGTGTCCCTCAAAAAAGTAGTAATTAAATGGTGGAGAATTGTGTAGCGTTACTATGGACTGAACCAGCTCCTGCTGAACTGGCATGTTTGCATGTGTCAGTTCCTCGGGTCCAGGTATCAGTCATGAGTGGTACTATGCCAAAATCAATACCTGGTCCCTTCAGTGATTCATATTCCATATGGCTCAACTGTCTGACACATATGAAATAAAAAAAAAAAAGTTGTGTGCAAATATTTATATATATCTATACTGTATAGACTTGTATTTATTCTACCATTCAAAAGTTTAGGGTCGGTAAGATTTGTTAATGTTTTAGAAAGAAGTATTTAATGCATACCAAGGCTGTATTTCCTTAATTTAAATACCAGTTTTCTATTTTAATATATTTTTTAATCTAATGTATTCCTGTAATGGCATAGCTGAGTTTTCAGCAGCCATTTCTCCAGTCTTCAGTGTCTCATGATCATTCAGAAACCAGTAATATTCTGATTCAGTGCATAAGATTATAACTTTTTTTAATGACTTTACATAAAATTGTGTTGCATACATACTTTATGCAAATATGTAGTTAGTTTTAATGTAGAATAAAGTGAGAGGTATTTATACTAGCATTACAGCTAGAGAAAAGAAAAAGAAAATGAATATAATTCACTTTACTCATGGTTTGTTGCAGGAGAGACACTCATTAAAACTGAACGAAAGCTTCTAGTAAATGTGCATTCACATGGGGCAAATATCTGAATAAAAATCTGCTATACTTTCCCAAAGTTGTCTTTTATAGCATTAGTGTATAAACATTGCGTGTCTGGAGCGTGTGTTTCTTAGTAACTAATGGTGTTTAATATAGCCTCTAAACGTGTGCAATATGTTCCTCTGTCTTTTACTATGCTCTTCAGTTTTATTTACTTGTTTTCAATTTTTTTCATCTCACCCAGGTGCTTGTAAATTTGCTTGTTGACAGAGCACTCAAAGCAAAAAAAAGAAGCGGCTTTTTGAACTTCTGAGGCCCCTGAAGTCTCCAGATTGGCTGATAAAGTAGGGATTTATTTCAAATTGATCGAATAACACCACTTATTATAAACACAAATTCATGAAAACAGTTTCTGGAAAATTTCTGTTTAGTAAGCAGTCTCTTCTCCAAAAAAAAAAAAAAAAAAAAAAGTACATGAAATGTAGTCTTAAAAAAAACTAAACACTTGCAAAAACTTGCATCATTAGATAAGTAGAAAGGAAAGACTCAAATCTGTGCCTTGCAGAAGTTCTTTTTATTGTTGCTCACTCTGTTTCTCATCTGTTTTTCTTGACATTACTTTTGCTGCTAAGTGAAGAGGAACGCAGTGTAGTTGAATGTGACCAGCATGTACTGTATTTTCTTTATAGAGGAGGTGTTTGTGTGATATGATGCACTGAGAGTCCTGTAAATCAAATGTTGCGTGTTTGATTTAGAGTGTGGCTTTGGTTCTCAGCGGGTTCCCCTTAATGGGCCATGATAGATTAACTTATGAGGGCAATTTGTATTCTATTACAAACAGGAAGGAGAAGGATTGCATTGACTGAAAGAGATCCATACAAAGCTCAGTTTAGCGTCAATAATCTGTTAGTCTCGCGTAGCCAGACCTTCAGACTGATGGCTAAAGGTATAAAATCCATGGTAGTGTTCCCTGTCCAAGGCCCGCCCACGAGGACTTTGGCCCGATATGTCAAACAACCAATCACAGTTAGTTTTGTTCAGTGTCATGTTTCAGGACATAGAAATGTCGCCACAATAACATACAAGTGTAAAACTCTTGGACGTATGCCTCAAATATCAAATATTTCACCTACTTTTAAAAATCCAACGGGTGATCTGATAAGTGCTTGTTGTCACAGTTGTAAACGTGATGGCTTTCTTCTTTCGTGTGGGGGTTTGGCGTCACGGCAACACACACGTATCCCAGAAATCCTGTATAATTCAACCAATACGATGACTTCAAAACCCCTAAAGTGTTTCCACTTCTGTGTGCCATATTCATTAGACGTTTTGCAAATGTTCCTGAGACTAGAAATCTGCCATTGAATGGATACATTTGCTGATAGTTTCCAATTGTGCAAAAAAATGATTAAATTTACATTTCTTTAAATATGTTTCTATGCTACAGCTAAAGTTTTTTTTGTGAGAAGTCTCCTGTACTTGGCTTTATTTAATAAGGAAAAAGTGTCAACTATTATTGCAATTTAAAATAACTCTTTTCTATAAATTCTAAAAGGATGCTTTTCAGTCATTAGTAGTAACGGTAAATGAACAGCTAATGTTTTTCCCCCTGATAGCACTATTCTGTTTCTCTATAATTAAACCAGATGTATTTCCAGTATCAGTGATTAACCTGTTAAATAGCAGACACGGTGTTTGGAGGCAGCCACTTCCTTAACAAGTCATCATGGCCAAAGGCTTGCACCGTGTGGGTTGAATGGAAAGTTCAAGTCTAGCCTGTGTTATTCTTGCTCAAGGGGGAAGGATAGCTTATATGGTAAGTTATATTTAGGTCTGTGTGAGGGCCTTTGTGTCTTGTTCGGCACAGGTGTACTTATTACCACTTATTATGCATCTGTATGCAGATACTGTATAAGAACTGGTTGGTTCCAGTAGAACCATTGTAAGATCTGAAACTCGACTGGATCATTTATTGGTGAGTTAAAACCCAGAGGCTTCTATTATTTATGGAATTGGATGGATAAATGGATGTCTGTACTTGTGCAAGTTCTTCCATACAACATCCCACAGAACATTTTGACAAGCTACTCGATCCTTTCTGCACATCCCTGTTACTTCCACAGTTACAATTAAACACGTGGAAACTCTAAACTTGAGAATTGCTTGCTTTGTCTTGGTTTTTTTAAGACTTTTATGCTTCTCGTAGATACTTGGTGTGCATCCAGTGTCCATCAGCTCATCATTTTTGATGTCCGTCTAATCAGCGGTACAATAGCGAAAGCACGAATGTAGCAAAGGTTCAGTCCATAATCTGAGCTGGCTTCACAATGAAATGTGGAGAGGTCTTTTTAGGGTGAAATGTATATGATTATCCGCAACATGCCAGATGGCCGCATTGTCTCCATGCAGTGAACTTGAATTCTTTCGGGGTTCACCAAAGTTCACCTGCTCTAGACAACACCATTTATATAAATTGAAAAGGACAAATTGCAGGTTCACAACTTTAGAAGGTAATATCACATATCATGTAGAGCAGCTGGAAGGAGAACCGTGAGAGAAGGTGTCATTTTTCTAAGCTAACTCTGCGTCTATTTGTCAAAGTGATTTATGGAGAAGTGTAAGGTGTCCAGTCCAAGCATTTGCCGGAATACCAGATTAAATGAATCCAGGAATGCAGTTTTAGCTTAAAATGGAGCAGCGAATAAGAGAAACGGGGAGACAGGCCGAGAAAGAGAGACAGGCTGCGATTCTATTTGTGGATAATTGACCGTAGGGCCAGAGATGGTGCATTTCTGAAGCTCGTAAAATGTAATATATTGTGCTCTGCTCCGTGGTGCGAGGTTATTCAAACAAACCACATGAATGCAAAGTTACATACCGGTAATCCTTCAGTGTTTTACTGGCAGCCTTTACAGAGTTCTCCAAGGTCATCAGCTCTTTCAGAGCAAACGAAAATAAGTGGTTGAGTTACAGGCAGCGAGAAGGGCAGGCCGGTGGGGTCCTGAGATGGGTAGGGGGTGAAAGGGGGAGAGACGGAGGTGAAGACACAGAGCAGAATGGGGTCATGCTTGAAAATATAGAGAGACAGGGATAAATAGGCTAGACGTACTGGGTCTATGGATTTTCCAGTTATTGCATGTTTGTTAAGTGCTCAGCATTTTAGCAGTCAAAATATGCAGATGAACTGCCTGATAAATCTGTTGCGTGTTGTTTTAGCCCCATGGAAAAATGTGCCTCTAGAGGTAAGAGCAAAATAATGCTTGTGGATTTTCGATCTGACAGATTTACCTCAGCGGACGAGGGGACAGTTTTAAATGCAGGGAGTGAGCCAGACCCCCAACCTCCAGGGTACCGAATCCGATATTCCAGGGGTCGTTATTATTGTGTGTTTGCCAGCACTTGTCAAACCACCTAATTATATAATTATAATCATGCAAACTTGAAGTTAAACAAACAGTCTACTGGAGCAAGGCTCGAGAAGGCCAGGGAAAACGATTAGAATACATCTAACCAGCTCCCCTGCTGTGTTTCCTCTTTCTTGCTCTTCGTTTCTCTCTCTCGATCACTCTCTCCTCAAGTATTCCAACAATGTGACAGTCCGATGGTATTTATATCTCATTCTGCCTCAGATTTTTTTTTCGTTCTTTCACTGCTCTCCCAGAATATTGTTATGATTGGCGGTGTGGTTCGAGTCCCGGTGCTGCGCAATAACCGCCGCGGTGTGTGGTACCGGGAAGTAGACGTGACACGCAGCAGCAGGCTTTTCTTCACGTGGTTCCCCGTTTGTCCTGCAAGGAGAAGATGCGCAGACAGGTGACAGTTCCAAATCCTTAGAATAACAGAAAGGCTGATATTTTTTTTTTCTGGCAGTGTCTATACTTTGAGGAATTGCAGAAGAGCCATTGTAAATTAGTCATTTCAAAATTGTTAGTTTTAAAGGAACCGTGTGTAAGAAATTTATTGTAATAATCATAAAATGTCTCCGTTATGTTCAACAGACATTAAGAAAACATGTTAATTTCAAGTACTCGTTCAACTGACAGCAGTAGTACAGCCTGGATATTCTCATTTAAAAAGCGCAGTTGCAGCCCTCAACTGATGTTTATGTTGTCATGTTTTGTTTTGGCCTGAAGCGCCACCCTCCATCTATCTCCCAATCACGAAGTCGGTAGTGTTTCGACATCCAGGTTGCCTGCTTGGCAGTAAATACAGTGCATTTCATTTAATTCATTGTCATGTGCATTCGTTCCTGTTGGTGTCGTCATTAATGACAACCTGAGTGTGCGTCAAGTCTGAAAGGGAGGGGCCGGGTGAAAAACCCCTCTCCAGTATTTTGAAATTGGACTGCAATACCTAGTTCAACCACAAGATTTCAATTCTACATACAGTTCCTTTAAGAATTAAAAAACAATGTTTTTTGTTCAAAGCGACTACAACAGTAACTTTTAGGAGTTGTTAATAGTTTTTTGTGTTATAAATATTTCTATAATTAATTGTAAATGTAGTATTGTAGTAAATGTAGTAAAAATATATTAATCTTATGTGAGCATTAGCTGACAGCAAGGGTAATCTGAATGTGAAAGTAAAATTTTCATAACTTGCAAATTAAAATTGATCCTTATACTAAGTCTAACTGTGGTTTTTGGTATGGTGAGATGCACAGTGATTATGACTATGATTTTTTTTATGATTGTTTTCTGTTATAACGGTAGAGGTTAATACAAACAATGATTTAATCATACATATTTCATTTGTTTATCTAAAACAATGATGTACCTCTGTTTCACCCAGATCTGTTATGCGAGAGGTCCTCTATACACGCTTCTTCCAGTTATCCTGCCTTTGTGGAGATTTTTTTCATAACCTGTTTATTGCCTTAGAAGAGTGGCTTGTGGAAACAAGCAACTTTGGGGAAATTGTAAGTTCTGGGAATCAGTGGTAGATGGACGCATAGCTGGCTGTGCCATACAGTCCAGTCTCCGGCCGTCTCTGTGACGTCTCCAACACAAATGTGTCTGTCCAGTCACTGGAGCCTCTACGGCTAATAAAACTAACCTTTCCAGTACATACCAGTCCACCTCACTTTAGGGCAGACAGCTGCAGAAATCGTTTTTGTCTAATTAAACCGCTATTCTCTGAGGACTTCACGAAGGAACAAGGCAAGTGGATCCAACTTGAAATTGGCCATATCCAAAGGAAAGAAAAGGAAAGGGGAAAAGGTGAAGAGAGTTTAACCACATGAGCCCCCAGACAAGTACAGGTGGAAGCACCGCCACTGAAAACTGGAAAAAGTCAAAATTATTTGGAGAGAGGCGATGACAGGAGACTGGCGTAATGGCGAGTAACAAGCTCTACAGCGAAAAAGATGTGGCGCAAAGTCTCTCAGCTTATGAACACTTACGATACAAATAAGTGTGTGCGTTTGCTTGGTATTGGCCAGAAAAGGAGCAGGAAAACATCCAGTGACTCGCTGCTTCTATCCAATTATGAAATGGAGGGAAATGAAGGTTAATTAAACTAAAAGGCTCAAACTGTGTGGGACTGAAACTATGTACCACAGGCTGAGTTTCTTCGCCTCTATTCAAGTCATTAAGCTCATTTCCTCGGGCCTACTGGAATCATATGACGACTGGAGCATTACGCAAAACTGGCTACTTACCAGTCCAGCTGTGCTGGGTATACTGTGAATGTGTTTAGAGATCAACAGATACACTACCGATTTAAATTCTGGGATCAGTACAAATTTAAAATACATTTATTCAGCAGGAATCCATTAAATTAATCCAAAGTGACACTAAAGACACACATGGTCACAATTTGGGAATCTAATTAGGAATTAGTAAGATTAATAGATTAACTGCTAGGAATATATTAACATTGTTATTATGCATTTGTGGTGTCATTATCATTGATTGGGCAACCACAGCAGCAAACCTGTTTATATAACTGCTTGCACTTCATTTTGGTTCATATACTTCTCACTGTACAGTACCATTCATCTTTGAATATACTTGTTGTACCATAGATGTAAGATTAATGAGGCATTTTCTTTAGTCAAATTAACAGGTTTCTGTCACTGTTTGATAGTTAGATTTTTGCCTTCAAAACCTTTAAACGAAATCATTAACTTATTCTCATGTTGATCCAAAATTGTATGACCTTAGCAATCCATGGGAAACAGAAGATGATAGTTCTGTTTTGTTTTTCTACACATTGGATGTCAATGGGGTCTAGTATTGATTGTTATTGACTTTCACTGTATGAACAGGAACATTCTTCACAGTCATACAGGTTTGAAACGGGTTTCCCAGAATTTTGGGAAAAATATAAGTTTAACTTATATTTCATAAGCCAGAGCTAAATGTTTCCTTTTAAAATTGCAAGTGTGAAAAATGGCTTAAAAGTGGGATTTATAAAAGATGACAACCCATGGTTAGATGCTGTGTGAAAAGTTCAATGAAGAACTGTAAATTGCATTCCTCTCCCTGCACTGTTTTGTCAGACTTTCTTCAGCCGAGGTAGACTGAGTGGCTATTCTGCACGAGAAGAGACAACATAATAACAGAGCACAGAAAAAGAGAGAGCGAGACGGAGTGAGGGAGGAAAACGTAGAAGACGTCAAGAGCAAAGTTGTCCCTGTGGAACCTTCTCTGCATGTATGATGTTTCACTTCCCATCTGTCCCGCCTTCTCGGTCTGAGGTCCAGCTCCAGCTCTTCCCTCTGCAGAGAGAACCTCACACACATATACAAACACAGAGACACACATACGCACCCTCAAGAAAAAGGATTCTCTGTTTAGATTTATGCACCCTTGCTACTGGTTTTCTCATCATCAGCTATAGGGATGATCAAGGAGGCGAGGTCTGAAGTAATCTCACAGCACACTTGCTCTTCATTGAGTCGAAAGGATGGCTGGAGCGCTCGCCAAAGGAGCCTCTGGAACGACAGACACGTTCATCCATCAATCGCTACCGACGGATATCCAAGAAAAGCAAGACTGAGCGTCTGGACAGGCCCTGGAAGATGAATACTGTGAAAGAAGTGAAGAAGACGTTAAAAGAAGATAAACTAGTTATAATGAATCTTAGTGCAATACGTTGCAATTAAAGAGTACAAAATAGGCTTATTTTACACTAAGTTGTCCTGATCTTACCCAAGAATGAAAAATCTGTCATTCTGAACCTCACTGAATTTCATTGTTCTTCAACATTCTTCAGAATATCATCTTATATGTTGGCAGATAAAAGGACATCATACTGATTTTTTTAATGCAATGAAAGTCAGTAAATGGTGATGGAATTTGTATTTTTTGGGGTGAACTATCTGTTTTATACACGACATTGAGCACAGTCTTGCAGTTTAGATTTCCTTAGAAGAACCTTCGAAGTCCGGCTCCAAACTAGTCCAGCTGCCATTCCAAACATTCTTTTTAACAAAACTAATAACAAACATCCTCTTTCCCGTAAGCTGTGTAGACAGTTCAAACACAAAAGCACACACATTTTAGCCAATAACTTTTACTGTGTTCTTCTTCTGCTGCTATAAATTGTATTTCACACAGCATTTTTAAGAGCTCCCCCTCCCCCTTATTTATTTTATTTTAAATTACAGGTCAGTCGTGTCTTTGGCAGTATACTGATCTGATAGTAGAGAGCTAAATAAAGTACAGTTCTGTTGTTGATAAGAGCAGTTAGCCTGTGGTTTTACATTTGCCAGTCACTTTTCATTTCAGAGAGCTTACACTTCATAGAGAGAAAACTGATTTTGAATGATGATTTTTACACACTGTTTTACCAAAATCCTGAGTAACACAGTGTAAAAAGCATTTCTGATTGGTTTGAATATGTGCAAGGTTTTGTCTGCCTATACTGTAGTATAATCACAGGTGTGATGTCTTGGCTCTTATTTCAATCTTATTTCAATCATATTGGTCAGGAATATTATCTCACTTTCTTGTCAGATATATATTATATATTATGGTTAATGGAGGTACTTCAAAGGCTAAAGTATGTATCCTGGAGTTATAATTGGCATAGTTAAAACTGAAAGCTAAAGAGAACTAATATTCACAACATCCTAAAGGCCCAACTCTACTCTGCCTATTTAGTCTGTGTAAACTCTTTAAAGCCAGTGTTCTGTTTTATAAGTTCATTCTTGACCTCGGTGAATGCAATCAAAGTAGATATTAAAAACTCTTGTTAAATTACAACATTTTTCTCACCAAATATACAAATACAGTCAGCTGAACTTGACAAAGAGTGAGGCACTGAAATGCAAACTAGAAAATAACCAAAACAGCATGTGGTGAAGACATAAGGCAGCTAACCTTGAGCTATATTGTGATTTAATGACTTCCAAGGGGATTTGGTTGTTTGTAAGCTTGACTGATTGATAACCTTGAACAACCAAAGTTTTGACCCAATGGATACCCTAGACAGAGAGAAAATGAGCCTCACACTTCTTCTGACCATTAATTTTTTTTAGATAGAAGTATAGCCATTCATCCATCCATTAGAAAAGACATGTTGAACACTAAAACTAAATGGCCAGAATTATCAAGTCAATAAGTGCAGCATTTACAACATTTAATTTATTATTTTTATTTTAACTGATATTGTCATTACAATTCTTGTCTTGAAAGAAGGACAATGAGTACAATTTATTTGAAACTAATATACTCGTCCAATAAAAAGGCACCACTTGTTTCATATAACAAACCTCAGCTACATGATGTTCATGAATATATATTGAAACATTCTAAACATTAAGATAATGATTGAGCACTATATAAATAAGTTTGACGACTTTGCTAAGAATATTTGTATTCCTGCTTTTTACTGAAATGTACCGAAATGGTTTTACTTTAATTTTGAAAACAATAATTCTTACAGCTTTTGGCCCAGGTTAAATATTCTGTAACAATTTCCTTTTGTACTGTCTTTATCCATTAAACATGAAGAGTGAAAAGGAAGAAATTACAGTAAACATCTAAAACTGAAATATCACTTTTGTTGCATCTCGTAAATTAAGTTTAACTGTTGAAATAGTTTTCATTTTTAGGAAGAGAACGTTTCAAAGCAGTTGTAAAAAGAATAACTTTGTTTTTGGTTTATCCACAAAAGACCTTTTAGGGAATAGGGTTGCAAAATTCCTGGAATTTTCAAGACTGGAACCTTTTGGGAATTAATGGGAATAAACTGGAAATTTGCTAAATGGCAGGAACTGGGAACTTAAATGTAGTTAAGATATCTTGCAGGATAATCTTGGATAAAACCACCAGATTTACTACAATTTCAGTTGAATTTGTACCTGACACATTGCTCAATCACTAGGGGTGTGTATTGTTCAAAACATTTTGATACTGATATGATACCTTGAGTTCGATACCGGTTCCTGAACGAGACCTTTTTCGATAACAATTTTATGAAATCAGTTTTAATAGAATTACATTATCTCAAAATAAATTATCTCAAGCTTGTTGACATTTATACAGATTCAAAACCTTATCTCCTGAGCAACTACACAGGAAAAAAAATATATATCCAACACAATGAATAAGTGCAAATTAGTTTTAATAAAGTTAGTTTTCAATAAATAGTTTTCAGATAACAGATAATAAAATTTCTGATAATAATAATCTGTTATGGTACCTTTACACTAGTGCATTATTATTTATTCTTATCTTTTTTTTAAAATATTTTATATTACAGTTTAAAACACTGAAGAAATGCTGTTTTAATAATTTTTGTAGTAGCCTATTATGTACATTCTACTGAACAATAGTAATATATTTCTGCTGCCGTGTCCAAACCGAACTTTTATTTTAACTGCTTGTCATGAAAACCTTTACATATCTGTGTGTTCATGATATGACGATAGATTTACTCAAATGAAACAACTCTCGGAGCAGTTCTGGAGATGTTATGTAGCTTATTAATGTAGCCTACTGTATGTCCTCATTTAGTGAGACACAAGACATTAATATCACCGGAAGCATCACATGCAGGTCAGGATGCTATTAAACAAAACCGCGTCTGAATTTATATTTTTTGCGGTTAAATATTGACAAATACTATTGAAAGCGGGAGTGTGCTCACTTGTATGTGTGAGGCGCGTGTAAATGATGTAAGTAACATACAGTTTTTTTTAACTGACATTGATGAGATTAACCCCTTTAGATATCGAACTTAGGTAAAGTTCTTTCAAAATGAAAATATTGAGTTGAAACAAAACAGAACTGTTTCAGATCAGATTAACACAATGCAGTTGTTTGAACAGAGATGAAAATATTTTCTTTAAATAAACTGTGTTGGAGAATAATATTTTTGAGTGAGCATATGATCCTGTGGTTGAACAAAATGTTTACATTTTTAATTGTATATGAAACAGTTTTATAAATTTCCCCAAATTTCTAATTAATTTTCAAAAATTCCCATAAATTCCTGGTAAGCTTGCAATTTTGAATATCTTCAAAATTCCCCTGATGAAGTGTCCAAGGAAAGTTTCCAGAAAATTTACCAAAACATAATCATAAATTTAGTAGGGAATACAACTACCTGTCATCGTTTTATTTTTCATTTAGCATGGGATTACTCTGTGCTAACCTGAAATAAACTTTTTTTGTTGTTTTCCGTTAAATGTTATAGTGCGATGTCTATCAAAAAATACACAAATATAAGTTCTAGGTGGACAGCACATGTGGTTGTTAATTTCTTAGTATATTTGTTTGTTTAACATTACATAATTGTGTGCTGTGAAGCATGGTGAAAAAAGTAATACTTAATATGCATATGTCATTGTTATCTTCATGTTGCCCGTAAGATGTGCACTTTCCCTGCAACGCTCCAGATTCACACAGGCCCAACAGTAGCCCTTCTTTCGCTGACTCGTTTTGTGTTCTATGCAGCAGAGCGGAGCAATTTCCTGCCTGCTAAACCTTTTTTCTCCATCCTTGCTTTGGCTCAGTCTCGCCCAGAGATGTGGAGTAAGGGTCAGTCACTGCGAGACTCCTGTTTGCCTTGGATTCCCTGGGAGCGGTGAGCTGAATATTCAACCTTGTCTTCTAGGGGGAATGAATGAAAATACTGAAACAAAGACTAAATCAACAGTTGCTCTACTTATTCTCTCAGTGGTACAATGAAACACATTATGTTTTTCGTTTTTCCTCTCCCTCCTCTCCACTTTAGCACATAGCATCTAGCGCTCCGTTGTCTCCTGCCGTCGTCGGACCCATTGTTATGATTAAGATTCTTTTCTCGCGGTGAACCCAGAGCGCCGTGTGATTCTTGGATGCCACGCTGCCAAGAGGAACAAGAAATAAATCTCAGGTCGGGTTTATTTTGTCTGCCGCCTGCGGCAAAAGAAAACATAATGCCTAATAAAAGACTTCCTTCTAGGGGGAGCCTTTGCAAATTTGCAGGTTATGACATATATTTTTACGAGGGAAGGAGGCCAGGAGATTGTGGAGAAGCTTGAGGTGATTTGGGGGGCAGGGCATGGATTGTGTAGAATGGGTCATCTATAGACTGACATTAACATGCATTTTAGGTTTTAATGAGGTTTAAATTGAGTATAAAAAAGTATAAGCTTGTTGTTATTTCATTTTTTGCATTCCAGAACTTTTGATATAAAAAAAATGGTAAACACGATGCACCCTGGGCGGTCTTTGTTCAAAAAAGCAGGACTTTACAACCTGACAAAGAGACTTGGAACAATCCTAGCCATTTATCAGCAGAGTTGAGGTGAGCCGCCATCTTCGGGTCCAAAAACAGTATTCCTGTGATAGCTCTACTTGAGACTTCACACTTGTGAAAAAAGGGCAATGAACCAAATACTGCAGAAATGTTTAAACTTGATATTTTAAACATTTATTATACACTCTGGTCTTTAAATGTGATACCCCTTCTCCAAATTCCAACAAATTACAAGGCTCAGTTCAAAAATGGTGCAAATTTTATAAGCCATTTCAATGTTGGGCCACCCATGTATCCGTCAAGAGTCTATTCGGGGCTTCAATCACATATAACGCATCATCACAAAACGAGGGCACGAAGTCAAAAACATTTTTGTTTTACATCTCCCTTGGTTGCTATGAACAGGAACACATCTTTCCAACAACCTGGTGGTTTTGTGTCCATGACTACTGCTGCCGAAATACAGATTTTTTTCATAAATGTTGAATCGCTGCAGTATAAGAAATTATTTTCGGCCAATATTTGATGTTTAACTGCATGCTCATTTCCTCTGTTCCATGGCAGCAAAAAGTAATTCAAATATATTAACATTATAATTTTTTTCTATTCCTTATATGTATTTTTATTATTGCATTTGATCATTTTTTATTTAAAATGAATCACCATTGTAATTGTGTTATTGTGTTTAATTGTGTTGCCTAAATTCACTAATAGAATTGGAAATTATTGGGGGTTTTTTTGTTTTAGTTTTAATTTATTAAGGTAACATAGAATTTGTATCATAGGATTCGATCTGCTGTTTATTGATCAACAGCCATAACATGAAAATACTGTAATTTTTGGAGTGTCAGCAAGTGCAATGCTACAGAGAGATGAGCTTTTACTGTTCTTAGTCAAAATGGTCATAGCATCTCTGTTAGAAAGATAGAGCAGCTAGGATTAAATCACTATAGTCTTTATTTGGAGCTTCACCAGCAGAGCTCCATCCAAGTGCTTTTTCTACATTGCAGACATGCAGTAAGCCTCTTGTCTTTTTTAACTGTCTTACCCCTACTGCCTGCATAGTCCATTAGCCGATAGTTACCCTCTGCTCCCCCAGCCCCCAAATAATATATATAAAAAAATTGCTGTCCACATAGTGGAAACTCTTTGGTTCTGCAAACTCCAGTGTGTTCCTTGTGCTATGGTTTTGCTCAATGGAGAAAAAGAGGCCTGGATAAGCATGAAAGCAAAGGACAATGTTTAAAATAAACATCTATTACTAAGGGTTTAGGAAGGAATTTATAATGACATTTAAAAAAGGGGGGGCTTCCAGAACTTGTTTATGTAGAGTCCCTCAAGTGTGTGTGTAATGATTGTAAAGCTTACCCTTATTTATTTGCTGTTAAAGCTACTTTCACGAAAACCAGATCCCTTACATTTTTACTGAATTTATTGATGGGCAAAAATATTTCCTTCCTATAAATAATTTAATGATCCTTGATTGGCATATGTTGTGCCATTACTGAACAAGAAACCAACTTTGTTACTTCCTGAAGAAAATTAATATTTGTTATAAGCAAAACATGTCTGCTTTGAGTTTTAATCAAATGACTGTATATTGTATTGTTGACGTTTTAAAGAAACTGTACACTCTACTGTATATCTACAGAATTTACTTGTATTATTTGACCTCTGTTACTTTTTTATCAATTGGTTAATGTGTCCTTGCTGAATAAAAGTATTCATTTATTTTTTTAAAATCTCCAATATTTTAGTTCTATATGGTATGTGTACTATAAATGCATAATAAATAAATAAATGCAGTTGTTTTTTTTAAATAGACTTCATAGATCTAAAGTAACATTAAACTTTTACCGTTTTTTTTTTAACAGTTGAAAGTCCAATAAATAGTCCAGGTGAGGTGAGTTAATGTGAAAGTACAGTTTAATCACAAAACCTGATCAAACAAACACACAATAAAGATATGACTTGAACTATGAAATGAATTTGAACAAAATATGA
>JAUMHP010000052.1:7357013-7374721 GCA_032361065.1 Enteromius trimaculatus | reverse complement strand
CTCATCATTGTCTGATCCTCTGCCAGCTGTGTGTCACAGGTGTATTGTCTTTACTCTTGATTGTCTCTGTATAAATACAGTATCACGCCCCATGTCTTGTTTCCTCGTTCGTCATTAATGTTCTCAGATGTTGTCAGTGCGTGTGCTCGTTTGTTCAGCTCTTTGTGTTTTGCTTTAATAAATGTCATTCAGAGAATCTCGGTCCCGAGTCATCCTGTCTCCCGCTGGAGAGCGCACACTTGCCAGCTCAACTTTGTTACAATTGTAGCCTAACTTATGCAATTCAGACAAATTCAACTCTTTGAGGTTTTTTTTTTTTATGATTTACAAAATTAACCAAGTTAGTTTGAAATGCAGTGCAAGGATCATTCTATCACCTGACTATGACCAACATTGCATTGTGTGAGAAATATGTTCAACTGTACAGTTTTTGACACCATAAGTGCACCATTGTTCTCACACTTTATATGACCTATATTTTGAAAATCACTGTTCTGTGGTACCTGGCCAAATGGATTGGTATCGCACCCGCTTCGGATGTTATCACTCGATTGAATGGGCCGTTATCAGCCCATTCATATGGGTCAGTTGGGGCCTGCTGCACCTACTGGTAGGCTTAGAAGGCTGTTATCATTTTTTTTCGAACAATTTACTTTAATGATACTGTTTTCCTATCATGGTAAAGGGTAGGTGTTAGTGTTGGGTTAAAGTAGGTGTAGACATTAAATAAACACAATCTAATCGCTAGAATAATTAATTTTATTTTAAGTTTTACCAGTAGGTGCAGCAGGCCCCTACTGACCCATATGAATAGGCTGATAACGACTCATTCAAATCGCGTGATAACATCCGAATCGGCTGGGTATCTCACATCTAGAACAATGTACAGTACAGTACAGTACCACCGCAACAAGACTTCTCCAGTCACTTTTAACAGGAAAAAGCAGCTAATTGTAAACAACAGTGCTTGGTTTACAGTTTTTTTTTTACAATCACTAAAACACATTTCTTAATAGAATTCACTGCAGCACAGGAAAACATGCTCCATGTTTACATTATAGAACAAACAATTTCCACTTTTGTATAGATGGTAATGAAATGGAAAGACTATCACCTAGGTGTTCATCTGTATATTTGATTGATTTGTTTGTTGTTATCTTTATCTATCTCTTTATCTATCTCTTATCTAAACTTGGAATATATTTTAATATGGTATTACTGTAGGAGTGAAGTAAATTGTCTTATTCAGTTTTGTATTTTGTTAGGTTTTAAAAAAACTGGTTATGAGGATATAAACCTGCAAATATCTAAAGTTTTGGTGGAGTTTGTATCTGAGTGTAAAAATAATGAATGTAATTTAAAAGATGTAGTCATGAATCCTTTTTGTGCCAAAGCAGTGATAAATGATCCACAGTTGAGCTCACTGTGCTCACAGAGTTTTGAAAAAGTGATCCATGTATTGAGAAATGCCTACAAGCAATTGTAAAAACTAATTTGTTGCTTCATTAAGATGGCAAGTGCTCATCCAATCATGTTACAAGTGTAGATTTCACAAACTCATGGAAAACTACAGATCTTTAGGTATTTAACTTTAATTTTTCTGTGTGTATGGAATGGTTTTCACAGACGTCCAAGACTACCATTATGGGCAGATGGAAAACCACATTTACTTAGTTGTAGCTGGCGTTCCTTAGGCCTTTTGAACATTGGTCAGGAAGCAGAGGCAGTACTCTACCCCTCATCATGACAAACGGATTCAGGGGATTCTCAGTCACGGATCATGTGATCCCAAATCCGCACAAGGAAAAAGCAAAAGAAAGATGAAATGAGTGAATTTGAAAAGAGGAATGCCTTGGCAAAAATGAAGAAGTCGGGGCATTTTAAATCGCTGTCAGCACCTGACAGTTGGTTGGATCTACCGCAAACGCAGGCTCTGGGGAACAGCTTAGTCAGGCTTGTGAAATAGTTCCGAGAGAAGGAATGGAAGAAAGAATGGCAAAGTCACGGTTATTTCAAGAATTCAAATCTGAGGCAGAGAAAGCGGCTCCAAGCCCACACCGCAGGGTGACGAATTTGAGAAGCTCTAATCACAGTCAAAGAGACATGGAGGGCCTGCGATCCCAGTGGTCTGTCTCCAAAGCGATGACCCCGAGAACTTCGGTCTCTGGTTATGAAAGGCAGCTTGGCTGAGTCAGATAAATCGAATCCATCTTTAGACAAGTGCGATCCACGCCGGAGAACTCTGACTTACTTTCCTTGCAGCATCCCCGTGTTCATAATTACCGCTGGAGGTGGTTTCGAGACGGATGCCAGGACCGCAGGTTCGTTGCTGAGGAAAAAAGCTTTGATAATTGCATGTTTATTTACAAAGCACTCAATAAAGAACTGGAATATAACAAAGTGACACCATGGCAGTGGTTTCATCATGTTTTACTGGCAGCACATGAAGACGATTGTATCATTTTCACATGGCAGAGATGCAGGCCCACATTATACTAATCGAGACTGACCACCTACTGACAGAAGAGGCAGCCACATTGGCTGGAACAGAAGAAATGAGAGAGAAATTGTCCAATTCCAGTCAACCCTTCAGCATTTTGGATCAGGCATTGCCTCTGTTTATTTAAATTTTAAGTCAAATACATCTGTTTCAGAAATCATATTATCTTAGAGTAAGGTTTCCAAATCACTATCGCTTACACAAGGTTATCCAACAATTTTGGCGTCCCTAAATAGTAACAGTACACCCCAAAACAAAAGGAATGTCTCATGAATGTCTGCGACTGCGTGTACTCTACCGAAATCTTTCTTGGCAGGACTGAAAAGCAAATGTTTTCTTCCTGAGACCCCAAAAATGTCTAGACTGGCAGAAAGTTGATGTTACAAGAACAGAGCTGGGACTGAAAAAGCCTATTTAGTGCATGAAAATCTTTTGCTTCTTTGAAAGTTTTGCTCATGAGGAAACTCTTTAACCTGTGAAAGTTGTGCATAGGAGCGATACAGTACAGTATCACAGTCGTCTGTGATCCATATACGCATCGATGTAAGGGATATTCCACTGAAAAGCAAAAGGTCTGTTATCATTTACACATGATTCACCGACTTTCTTCTGTGGAATACAAAAGAAGATGCAATGAAAGTAAATGATGCTTCATGTTGTTATTAACCTCACTAACTTTAATTGTATTGGCAGGTACACACAAATTAAATTATTTTTATGAAATGCCAGGATTGTTTATTTTGGTGTAAAAGAGCATTTGCGCATGAGCAATAACGTTGACAGCTCTCAGCACAGTCAAACGTTTTTTTCTCAGAGTAAGACTACAGTCCTTGACATTTGTTTGACATCTTTCAGGGGCTCTTTAGAGCGAAGCATGACTTGTGGTAGTTGTTTAATTGCTGTTGTCTCCTGGCTCCACTGACTTGGCTCAGTAGGAGAAAGATCTGTTATGGTGTTCACTTCCCGGCAGAGGGGTGAGCCCGCAGAAATAGTCGGCAGCTTGTCATCCAGACGCTGGTTACTCTGTAAAGTGATTCATTAGTCTGTCTAACTCTGTCTAACCCCGGGGCTGTTGGGTACTCAGAGAAGACCAAGGACGGACTACATCAAGTCTTGCATGTATGCTCTCTATTTCAGCCTCATTTGCGATCTGAGGCTGACTAACGGCCTTCCCTTTAACCATAATCTTTTCTTGCAGGTGTGGTTTTACAGTCACAGTCTGGCATCAGCATGACGGTGCTTGTGGTCAAATATACTATGCAAGCTATAATCTAATAATGTTAATGAATTTCATCTGAATGAGTGCTGCAGTTTCTGTTCAGGGGAAAGTTTTTTTGAAGAAGAAGAAGAAGAAAAAAAAATTATTTTATTCAGCAAAGATGCATTGAATTGATCAAAAGTGAAAGTAAAGACTTGATTTCCACTTCAAATAAATGCTGTAAAAATGAATGTGTAATATGAAGAAGAAGAAAAAATTCTTGTAGGGCTGCAAAATGATCACATTTAAAATAAAAGTTTGTCTTCATACTGTATGTGCGTACTGTATATTTATTATGTATACATAAATATGTTTATAAATTGTTTAAAGTAGAATATTTTTACAGTACTCTGTGACGCTGAAGAAAAATGGCTTTGTTGTACAGTAACAGGAATATATTGCGTTTTTGAAACGTCTTAAAGTAGAAAATTATTATTAATTCATTATTATTAAGTTGTTTTTAATGTTGATTGGAAACGACACACTGGAGAAATTTAGCATCATGTTGCTTGCTTACTAGTGCAGCATCTATCCACACAGCTGATAGAAACAAAAAGTAATCCATGACTCCAGTCCATCAGCAAAAGGTAGTTCACCCAAAAACGAAAATTCTGTCATTAATTACTCACACTATTTTCTTTTCAACAATTCTTTTCCAGAATTATCTTAATTTGTGTTCTTAACTTGTGTTGTGTCTTACTGGTGTGCAACTACATGAGGGTGACGGAATTACTGTCCCTTTAATATCTTGTAAAGTTAAAAAGAAACAAATCCATCATTAAATGGTTTTTATATTTGAACTGTATCTTCTGGCCAAAACTACAAAGTCCATAAGCTAAAATAATAATTCTTCTAGTGAAAAAGTCCATCACCTTTTGTCCTCTCATCAAAATTGACTGACATATTTGTCTAAAAGCGGTTTGGACTGTCATTTGTGCATGATCTGTGCATTTTTCTTTTCTAATTTAGACAAGAGAACTTTTTCACTGGAGAAAGCAATGTAGGACTCATGTTTTAGCCGGAAGAAATGGTTTAGAGTTAATGATGGATCTGTTTATTACAAACACCCAGCTTAATGTGACACGTTATTTGATGGACAAGAGTCATTTTGTGGATTACTGTGATGCTTTTATGACCTCCTCTCATTCTGATGGCACCATTCACTGCCGAGGATCCATTGATGAACAAGTGAGGTAAAGCTACATTTCTCCAAATATGTTCCAATGAGGAAACAAGCACCTCTACACCTCGAACGGCCCTACTGAGCAAAAGTTCATTTTTGGGGGAACTATTTCTTTGTTTCGTTCATTCATTCAGTTGACTGCCAGTACTGTTTCCAGAGGCTTCTGTTTGGTCTGAAAGCTTTCGTTTTATGTGGCCACCAGTCAGAGTTTATGACATGATGTCATTTACTTGGAGGAGCTTGTAGTGGTTGAGTTTCCAAGTGTTTTAGATTTTTAATTGAATTGCTCATTCATTTCTTCATTAGTTTTATTCATATGCCTAAACTTGAACTTTAAAATGAGGGATGTTGTTTATTAAGTGAATGCTGTTGTAAGTACAGTAAAATATCATGATTATTGATTCACTGCTTCACAGTTATAGAGAAGCCATGCAGTCTGAAGACTTGTGGAGACTCATTTAATCAGACCCCTGTGTTTAATTTAGGAAGCTTTAAACTGAAGATGACCCAGAGGAACACTGCTTTACAAGAACAAAATCAAGGGAGCTAGATGATGAAAAGTGTCCTGAACAGTGAGTCAGTATAAACATATTTCAGCAATGTTTTTAGAGGTTATTAGAGATCAAACGATAATCATTTTTACCGATATTTGTTGCCCGATATTTACACTTTGAAACTTTTGGGGGGATCCACGACAAAGAGCACCATCTGGTGGATCTCTTAAGACTTGCTCTGCATTAGACAGCAGTAAACAGCTGCATTCACAGGTGAATTAACCAACACATTTAATCAACGTGCCTTCATTTTGTTTCATTTGTTGTACGTTCTTTACATAAACCTACTGGATGGGACAATTGTGGAGTGCTTGGTGTGCAGTAGTCATTTTGCTGCCATATTTCTAAAATTTGCCATATTTTAAAGATACTGTACTGTACTTTATCACAGTCTTGCCCTAATTGTATTTTTCACAACTATTATTAATACAGTAGCAGCAAAGCCATTGCCAGACTCAAATGGCTATATGGTTTTGGAAACATTTCTGTGGTTGTCAATTAGCACAGCACAGCAAGCTCCCCACTTAGTAGCACTAGCTGATTAGGCATGAATTGCATATTTTGGCTGCAAGAATTACTCAGAAAGACTATGCTCTTTAATGCCCTGTTTAATTTGCTTGCTAAATGGTAAGTCCTGTTCGTATCACATCAATCCGAATGGGGAACATAAGCTTTTATTGTTAACAAAAAAAGAGGAAAAACCATTTTGTGCTTATAGGCAGATGACTAGGAAAGACTCTTTGACCATACAGCCGTTCTCCATACACTCATTCTCTCTCTAAGCTGTTATTTTGCCATGCAATCAGAGTCCTATTTGTGTCTGGGGACCAAAAGTCCACTGCCATGAAATTCAATTAGTGTCTCCAGATCCACAGGCCTCACCTTCTTTTGATTATCATTTTTCTTCTTCTTTTTGAAACTCTTTTGTTCTCCATTTCTTCCCCCTTAGCTTCTCATTTCTCTGTGTACACAGTCCAAAGTGCATTCGCACAATATGCAGGGACCTCAAAGTTCCCATGCAGGATTTTCTTTCTTTCTAACGTTCTTTTCTAAAGCCGAGAATGTCTGAAAGTGCTGTTAAACCACATTGTCATTAGTTGGTTACATCCGAACAGAGGGAGGCTGGGGGAGATTTTCTTCAATCACAAGCCATCTATACCCAGCAGACATGCTGACTGCAGCTGTGCTTGTCTTCATCTGGGAACCGTTTTCACAAGCTCCGCTCAAGCCCTTGCGCCCTAATAGGCTGATAATCCACACACGGTTATACAACATGTGATTTGGCCTCTTGCTGTGTGTTTATTATTTATGATTTTTCTGGGAAAGGAGTCACACCACAGAATGTGTTGTTAAACTTGTGCAGATGGAGGGGTTCCTGTGTTTCAGCATTGATTACTCTTGCATTGATTGTTTAGCACTGATTGAAGTGGAACCCCATGCATGGTGACCTTACTTTCAACTTCAGTAAACAAACTCTGCATGTGTTTCACAAAGCTCTTAGCCATCATACTTACGGATGATGGAGGACTGTTGCTATCCCGGTATGTTAATGTTGAATACTTCCAATGCCTCGTCTGTTGCAGTACAGAAAACTAAGGTTCCTCTTAAAAGATGCTGATGCAAGATAAGGTGGGTTGATGCTACTCAAATATTATAGACAGATAGATAGATATATATATAGAGAGAGAGAAAGACAGACAGATAGATCTGTAAATTTTCCCAGCGTCATTCCATTTCTGGTTAAAACTACAGCTTTTCTCTCTAATGTGTACATGTACTACACACACTCATAGATGTGAACACACACACTCCACCTCTTCACCTCTAAAAGTGGCTTCTTGATAAATTGAGGGTTTCTATGAATAGCAGGTTGACGTTTTTACCGCAAGCCCAAGCATTCAATAGCAGCATTTCAGAGCCCCTCAGTGAAAGCCTAAAGACAAACACTATTCCCTTTTCTTTCCAGCATACTTTCCAAAGTGCAGATGTTGCAGAAGTGTCACGTTACGAGGATTTTACCTCTGTTTTTAGGGATGTTGCAAATTGTGTATGCGTGTCCGTGTGTGTGTGTGTGTGTTTTGTTGTATGTGTGAGAGAGGAGGCCAAAACTAAAGGTCTTAAAAAGTTCACAGCCTGCAGTGGAAAGTGTTTCTCCATCTCCCACAGATATCCTCATTCTCTCCCTCCGTTAGCTACCGAGCTGGAAGCAATTTGGTTGTTACTGAAAATCGGTTGACATCTGGGATTTCTGACAGTAACAACACACATATTTCACCCTTCCATGAACCTAACATACATTTGATAACGAAAATGTGACATGGCTAAGTCTGTGGCGGCTCCCAATCTGTCTAATCATCCGTATTTGTATTCAACCAATATGGCATTGTGAGAGATCTGCATCATGTGTTTTTCTTTCTTGGTGCAGTCTGATGTGTTTCCCTGTGTCTTTATTTTGCCTGCGCTGACATGTTTATCTGCACTGGCTGTTTCCACAGTACACTCTAACCTCTGGCTGTCCCCTCGCTTGGTGTTACAGGTGGAAAATGCTGTTTGTGTCTCCGTCTCTTTCCCTGAGTCCCTGAGCAACCTCAGCCAAGCTGATACATCACATCAGTCCTGAGGGCCCCATCTCCTCACTGTCTCTCTTTCTCTCTCCCTCACACACACAGAGGTATTAGGTCCTGTTTCATGACAGACTTTTTCTCTTTTTTTTCTGTAATGTTTCACCATTTATCACAATAACAACTTTGAATATCATTTACGTGTATTTAGTGGTATATAAATGTTATTAGAGAAATGTCCATCTAACAACCTTCCAACAAGGCTTAGTCAATACTATCTTTTACACTGCTATTGGGGCATCTTGTTTGCTAACACAGTTCTAAATATAGTTCTGAATGAAGTACAACTCTGGAAGCAACACCATCACCCGTCTACCCAATTCATGCTGCAAATTAAACCAGATCTAGATCTGTTTCACCACATCAACAACCTTTAGTTTATGCGAATGTTAGTGATGTCGTTTTGCTGTATCACGCAACCACATACTTGCTTGAAGATTTCGATGGGAACACGCTATTTCATTTATGGTCTACCCCGCCGAAGCAGCCACCCACCCTGTCCAATTCTGCTTGTTGCTTGTTCCAGAACCTCATAATTTACAAATACATAATTTGCATCTCTTTCTTCCACCACTCTGTTCCTTCCTTTATTCTCTCTTTTTCATAAACATACACTCACCTGTTGTCTTTGTTATACAACGCAGTTAAGCCAATGCATTTGTTGTTTGTCAAACAAACTTTACAGTTCAGTATCAGATGACTAACTTGTAAGCATGTTGTTTTTCAGCATCTTTTGGTCATCTGTCTTTTTACAGGCCAGTGGTGAAGACCAAAGGTATGACTAAGGTGTTTATTTACAGCATCGCTTTCCTCTTTCCTGCAAACATGCTTTTATCCTTTTATCCCTTCACCTTTTCAAAACTCTGTTTAAACTCTCGCTTTAATTTTTTGCCCACGTTGCATTTCTTCCATGTTTCTCTCGTTGCCGTTCTCTTTGAGAAGGGATCATGTTTATGTCTGCAGTCTGCGTTTCAGTCAGTCGTACCAGTATGTCTCCAATACCTAAATCCAATTACATAGTCTGAGAATAAAATCTAATAATGGCCCTTAGAATGTTGGTTCCTCATGAAAGGGGGGGAAAAAAACACTTGTTTTATTCATATTTTTTCCAGGTTTCTGTCTTTATAACCCACACATGGAAAATTAATTCAGCAGATCATTAAAAACAGGAAACATATGCATAAACTCCAAACACTGGAGATCAGTAATATAGTGTGAAATGACTTAACACTAAGCACCAAAACTCATAAAAAGGCATTAGTATTTCATAATAGCCTGATCGTAATGGTGTGTGGCACTGCCAAGCAACAGAAACTTTCCTAATCAACCCGAGAGCGAGAGAATGAGGTGGAGAGGGTAATATTTTGTTTATGAGTTTTTTAAAGTTTAAATATGAAAACAGATTTGTCAGATTTTACTGCATTATTTTATGTGTATTTTTAAAAAATGATTTATGTCTGTATGTTTTTAATTGCTAGTTAACTGTGTGATATCTTGGTAATGTCAACACTTGTACAGTGTTTTTTTTTTTCTTACAATGAAGATGTAGTCTTTAGTTCAGAGCTGGAGCTCTTATATATATATATATATATGTTATTTTTAGTTCTATTGTGTGACCTTTGACATTTTCTATGGAAGTGCCTCTGATTTAGATGTGGTTCTAGTATGATATACATAAGATTCCTGTTGTTTCTCAGTCTTCATCTCTTTCCTCCCTTTTCTCCTTTATTGTTGATGAAGTTCAACCAATCCCCTCCCATCCCATCATATCCCAGAGTCCCCAAAACCCGAGCATCTGGTTGTGCCTCAGCACCCACTTCCGACCACAGTTTTTCAAACAGGCAGAGAGGGCCTTCATTCCCGAAAATAACTTGGAAAGGGAGAGGCAAGCGTGTAGCTCTCAGATCTAGATCTCAGATGCTACTGTAGTATAAAGGGTGTGAAATATGGAGAAAATGGCATGCTTCTGTTCAATTAACATATGCTTCACAGAAAGTACTTTTTAAGCTCTTGGTAAAAAATGAATGTTCTTTACGTAAAGAGCATGAGACAGTAGAACAAACAGTGAAAGAATTCATTAGCAAAACGCTGTAATCATGCGGATGGTTTGGGTGTAGTCTAAGGCCTAAACACAAAGTCTATACAAACAAAGCAAAGTTCGAAAAGCCTTTGAGTTAATATAGATTCATATTCATAAAACATCCCACACTGTCTCTGTAACTTAACATGTAGCTCACTCGAATTGATTTATTTTATCTACATAAAAGCTTTTAATGTTCGATATATAAAGCTTTTAATGCATCATGGCTGCCAAGCAACTCAATCCGACCCCAAATCTCTCTAACAAAAAGACATAAACACATATGGAGAAAACTCTCTGCATCGCTTGCCTGTTTATTTGCTTTCTAAAATCAAAAGAATTGCACAAAAATATTGAGAGTGGAAGTTTTCTCAACCATCTCTTCAGCTGTGCCATGTCATCTAGCTCATAATGGCTTGCGTGTAACACGCGAACATTAGCAAATATAGATTGTTTTGGGGGTGGGGTTCTGAAATGTGCACAAACTCTAGCTTAATCCACAAAACTGAGCAGCTGTAACTAGCACTTAATGTGAAATAGATGGAACTCAAACCCTCAGTCGACAATTCCCATGTTGGACCACTCAATACATCTGTCCCTACCACACGATCATTAGGCTTTCATTTACCGTTCCCCCAAACGACTTTTTCATAGGTCAGTCTGGGGTCAATCCAATACACAGCAGTGGCTTGAGGAGAACTGGTGTGGATCTGAACGGGTAAACCAGATCGGATTTCAGTCACTCTACTCCCGGCTCATCAAGCACCCCTGGAGAATGAGGTCACACAGAACACACACACATACTGTACATGGCTGTTTTTTCATCTATAAGCACTTTGGGGCTTATAGAGGTCTCTTTAAACACTCTTTAAATACTCAATTGATGAGATGGAAATTAGATTTTAATTACATTTTAATAAAAAATGTTAAATTATCTCTTTTATCCTGTTAATCTTTTTAATTTTTCTAATTTTTCTCTCTCTTTTTTTATCTTACAAAATTGTTGTGTTGAGTGTGTTATGGGGGTCTGGAGATGTTTTTACATTTGTGCTTTTTTACAGTAAGTATTCTAGTATCAATTAATATTTACCTTTATTTGTTCTTCTTTTCTTCTCACATCTCAATCCGTATATTTTTCAATTTTTCAGTGTCCTGGAAATAATGCCACAATGTCACATTTTTGTACAGATTTCTATGAATCACAGCATTTAGTAAACATTGATTTGATTTCACAATTTGGTTAGATTGCGATTTTAAATCATGTAGTGATTTATATTTTTATATAGCCATGCCACCTCTGTGGCCACTAGGCTGTTTTCCTGGATTCAGCTCAAGTTGCAAGCTCATATAGGATAAGTGGCATGGAAGATGGGTGGATGGATGGACGTCTGGGTCTGTGACAAGACTAAAGGCAATACAATCTATTTATAAATATAATGTAAATGTAGCAAAAATAGTTTCTAGGCCAGTTTTATTGTGACTACCTACATCAAAACGAAAAAAAAAAAAAACAACTAAATTTGGTAAGTTAGAATCATCCCCGCAACATAAAAGTTTTAAAAACAAACGCCTATATACAAAAACATATCGCTTGACTGCTTCAGCATTTCCTGCAGTCCGTTTTACAGCATTCTTCTTATATTCCCACATTATTGTATGTTGTAATATTCCCTTCTGTCTGCAGATATTCCCCTCCCTTTCAAAAGCTTTAAAAGGAAAATGACTGGTGTTTATAAGGTGTTAATGGCCAAATTTGTTTTTGCCCAAGTTTATTCAAAGCAGCCTCATTAAAATCATGTACAGTACATCCACGAACAGGCATTAAACAGGGGTGGAGTGGGAGATTTAAGTCCTGGCATGCATGCTTGTGCCTCTGTGTTTTCTCTGGCTTCCTCAAACAACCACTTGTCCTTCGCTGCATTGTTATTCACATGAAGTTCAGGGCCATTGTTTGAACTTTAAATGGTTTCTGGTGGCATCGCCCTGTGGCCATCTGAACCCTGGGTCTAATTTCAAACCTCTGCTCTAGTGGTATGATGTAGTAGCCTTGCTATGTTGCGGTTTTGCCCTGTGCGTTGAAAACACAAGCTCGTAAAAACAACACGAGTGAGAAGAAAAGAGCTTCCTGGAAGGAGGACAATAGTTACCTTGAATGAGTCCCAGGTCTCAGAAGTTGGCCAGTGAACACGCATGAATGTATGTGTGTGTGTGTGCCTGCAGTCATTTCACAGTTTTCTCTCCTCCTTCTCGCAGCCGCCACCACTCTGGAGCTTTCTGATTATTTTACTGGGAAAGAAAAAGTAAACATGGCAGCTGTGTGTGTGTGTGTGTGTGTGTGAGTGCAGGACAATTGCAGTTCTCACAGGGAGCAGCCAGAGCTAGACATAATGACTCACCTCCCGGCCTGGTCAGGTACGGGTGAGTGACGGACCCGTCTACTAACATACACACACTTTTCACTGCCATGACGGTGGGCTGATGGCTCTGCTGCTGCTCTGTGGCCATTATTGTACGAGTACAAGGCACTGTACGAGGCGTCTGTCCAAAGACTCTGTATGTTGGCTTGAATGCATTGTTGTGTGGGACGGGTCGATTCTCTTGTGGTGCCAGGTAGTAGTATAACTGGAGGTGGTCATGTTGACTCACGGTGGCTAAAGTGGGTTGGAGACACATATCTGAGCTGAGAGGTGGTGATGGATGGATGTGGTCATTCAGAAGTAATAGCTAACACAAATGATGGTGATTATTGAGGTTTCTTCAGCAATAGGCAGAAGGGCATAACTAGAGGAAGCTCATGGATCCGCTGGACCACCCAGATCCATAAAGAGTAACAAGAGGGACGAAGCACATACTTAGAGGTCATTGAGAACATCACTAACTGAAACAACCTCACATAATGCATTATAACTTGCACATTATAATGTAACATATATGCACAAATGGATATTAATTACAATATTTGCTTGTGTCTTGTGGCTTACACTATGATTAAATTAAAATATTGGTACCGGATAATAGCAAACAATTTTCACATGTAAAAAAAAAAAAAAAAAGGAAATTAGCATTCTTAGTGTCACAATATAGCCGGGTATATGGTGCATCACTAGACATGTTGATTTATAATATTTTTCAGTTCTGAATTAATTATATACAGTAAATGAAAAAATGGTTTTGGTTACATTTTATTTTAAGATGTCCATAATACAGAGTAATTACCTAGTAAGTACTTAACAGTAGCTGTTGTACTTACATAAAACAAAATGTACTTACCAAGTTATGAAACATTGTGTACTTACAGTTTGTAAGTATTTACATGTCATAGGCAGATACTGTTCATGTTTGTAACTGACAACGTTTGTTACACAGCTACTTATTTAATGAAAATATTGTCACGTGTTGCAGATTTTATGCAACATAATTATAAATGTAAGTACACAGACATGAGCTATTTAAAATAAAGTGTATCAAGATTGTACTTAAGGGAACTTCATGTGTGTCTACACTGTACAGTTTTTCCAGCTGGACCTTAGTTTGATGTAAGCCACCAGTACACAGCTTAAATACATGTTATACCTTTCTAATTATATTACAATTACAGAATATTACACAGGCATAAGCTACTTAAAATAAAGTGTATCAAGATGTACTTAAGTATATAAATACCATAGCTGAGTAACAGACTTGGTCTTTCACGTATAGCTGCCTATTACATTTACATAATTACAAACTGTACGTACATGCTGTACCATAACTTACATTTTGTTTCATGTAAGTACAACGGTTAAGTTGTAACTAATTAGATAATTACTCTGTATTATGATATTATGACACCTGAAAATAGGGTGCTATAGATATAGATTTATAATATAATTTTTTTTTTCCTAAGGTTTTTTTTTTGAAGAATTATCATCTGCTCATCAATTGTTGTCTGATAATTCTTTTGTAATAAAAATCTTTATTTAATCTTTATTTATTTATTTAGCCTAATGGATAGGAAGTTGGACTTGTAACCCAAAGGTTGTGGGTTCGAGTCCCAGGTCCGGCAGGGATTGTGGGTGGGGTTAGTGAATAACCAGAGCTCTCTCCACCTTCAATACCACGACTGAGGTGAGACCCTTGAGCAAGGTACCGTTCCCCCAACTCCTTGGCGCCACAGCACTGGCTGCCCACTGCTCCGGGTGTGTGTTCACGGTGTGTGTGTGTGTGTGTGTGTGTGCGCGTGGTTGGTTAATCCTAAACTTTTGAATGATAGTGTACATATATAATTTTTAGAGGTTCAAGCCTGTTTAAGTTCAGGTAAAAAAATTGCTAAATTAACTTTGTTGCAATAAAAAGAAACATTCACAAATGTTTTAAATAGATTTCAAAAGCAGTAGTTTTTGATGACAATTTAAAAAGTCTTTACAATCACACGACCAATTTAATGTGTCCTTGCTGAGTAAAAGTGATATATAGAAAAAACTGTACTGACCTCAATCTTCTGAACGGTAGAGCAGTAGGATCACACACATATTTGGCTCCTTTTCAAAAATGTATGCCATTTTGACTCTCACTCATTAAGTATGTATCGTTTTGACCCAATATAAACTTGCTCCTTTTTTCACACTCTTTCATGCAGCCATACATACTTACCAAAAAACACACATAAACACAAGCTCTCATTAATCAAAGTTCTGAGGTGATTGATTATTTCAGTCGACATATTTGTATTGCGCTGGCCCACCTCAGTTCGACCTGAGCACTTTTCTGTGTTCTGCTCCAGCTGAGCTCTCTCTCTCTCACACACACACACACACGCACACCCACACACACACTCATATACACAGTCTATCTCCATCACTGCACTGTTATTGTGAAATAAGAGCAGGGCCTCAGCGTTAACAAAGGAATAATTGTCAAACACATTTTTCCTCTCTTTTTTGCCCCCATTCTATGTTTCTCTCCTGCTCTCTTTCTTTCTGAAAGCAACGGCAGAGTCAGCAGAGTACACACATTTCAGACAGCTGTGAAAACAGATTGGAGGGGAAAAAATAAAAGTTTGGGGGGGATCATTTTTCAAGGTGGATGAGGAAGGGAGTGGGTTGATGCGCCGGTGTCGTGATTCACACTCTCACTCAATGGGGCGAGGGAACATTAAAAGTAAAGTAGCCATATTACACCCACGGTGCGCCGAGATGTGTGCCACAGCTGGAACAGTCACAACACACATCCTTCAAACTTTGGCCAGGCGAAAATGAAAACTTCCCTTTGGGGTAATCGGGCTGTCATAAAGATGGTGAATGGCTGCTGACGATATTATGGTCCTACACTTTAACGGCAATAACAGAAATCCTAAAAAGTAAGTTCAGCTTTAAAAAAAGGGACTAACCTGCTACTTTTGTTTATTACAATCCATTAAAAACAGTGTGAGTTGTTGAATGGCACGTTGGGGTAGATCAGCACCTTGGACAGCTCTCAGTTGTAAACTGTGTGTGTGCACGAGTGAGCGTGTGCGTTCGTGGGTTGGTGGGCTTGCGAGTGTTTGTCTTGGAATGGAAAGAAAAGGTAAGGAATGAAAAAAAGAAGCAAAGAGACGAGGTCTGTGGCTAAATTGAGATGCTGCGGGAGGGAGATTGTTGCAGTTCTCTGAAGCTCAGTCTAATCTCACCACAGTGAGGGGCTATAATCAGCTTCACCTCAACACAGCCTTCCCTCTTTGACACCACAGCCACATTTTCCATCTGTTGAATTCGCTTTGGCATGCCATTTCCACCAATCACCTTTATTTTGAGTTTTGGCTTAAATGACAGTTCTGGGTATAGTTCAGGGGGATATTATAGCCGAGTTTGAATGAAGAGTCAAATCTAATAAGTCTACATTACTTAAATATGTGTTGGGCTTGTTGTAGATAATGTTGTTTTATTGGCTTAGGAAGAACCGCTGTGCTCCAAAAACCACTGTGGTCTCAAATCCCTTGCTATATTGGTCCTAGAGCAATGAAATGCGACCCAAATTGTTTTCTTTATCAGCACTTTTCCATAAGCTATTACTCTAAGAGACATTCCAGTGCGCACAGTGAAAGACAAGCTTCCAGATTTTGGCTGTGTCAGAATGTCAGAGCAGACTGAGATAATAAAAAATTTAATCGACCAATTAGAGCGTTTTGTCAGAATATGGTAATATCAGATTTTAAACGATATGGCAAAGAATCAAGGAAGGAACCGTTTGGTTTTTAAGTCATTAATTGCGGAGAGCATGATATCTATAAATGTATTTCAATGTTTTGTGATCAAAGAGGAAAAAAAAAATATATATATATATATATATATATATATATATAGACATAGAAAAAATCAAGGAAGAAAACTTTCGATTTTTTAACTTTGTAATAGCTAGGTCCCATTAAAAGGAAGTTATCCACTGAGAATAACAATATTTATATGGAAGACAGTGTAATTAAAAAAAAAAAGCTGTACACCTACAGTATGCATTCAGTCATACTTCAAATCTAATGTTGTTAAAGCCTTTTGGACTATATGTGGTTTCTGTTCAGACCCAGAGATCTTCTATAGTGATACAAAGCAAAAACAGTTATATCTGAACCAGATGTTAAATGTAGAAATTATATTGGTTTTGTAATCAGTTTAGAGGTGAATTGAAAAACTTCTATTGACAAAAGTGTCTTGTGCTATTGTTGTTGGCATCTATGTGGTCACATACGAGAAGTCAACATAAAAATGCTTTTCTTGACCTATTTCTTTTGCCTTCACACCACCTGTGATTCATTATCAGTAGATTCAGTTGATTCCTATCACATTTTGGCACCTGCGTGGGCAGAAAGGGTGTGTGGCCTGACTTTCCGATGCCTGTCCTTCATCAAGTTCATCATAGTTGAATAGGATTCAGTGGCTGAAACTACACATCCAGACAGACACGCAAACATCTACATAAAATGAGACAGATGTTACTGACTGCTGAGACATGAGACGAAACATTCAACATGTCCAAATATAGAAATGTCATGACATTCACTTACTACCCATCAAGAACATAAACATGCTTTTTTTTCTTTTAAAGTATTATTACTGAAATTTATACACGTCCTGAGAAAAGGCTTATTCAGAAGTTGGGGTTCTGTAATATTTATTTTAAAAAAATATATAATTGTATGTACTTATTTACTTATTTATTTAATAAAAAATAAATAAATCAATACTTTTATGTAGCAAGAAATGCGGTAAAAGATTTCTGGTTTTAAAATTCTTCTTTTGAACTTTGCAAAGAATTCTGGAAAACTCCGTTTTCAACATTTATGATGATAATAATAATAATAATAATAATAATAATAATAGTAGTAGTAGTAATAACAAATGTTTTGTGCACCTAAATAGCACATTAGAATGAATTTTGGGGGATCATGAGTAATGATGCTAAAAAATTCAGCTGTTAATGTGGGTGTAACGGAAGGGACGGACACAGGTGAGTAAAATTCAACAGAGGAGTTTATTGAACGAAGGAAACCAAGGTAAGCAA
>JAUMHP010000052.1:7329026-7356913 GCA_032361065.1 Enteromius trimaculatus | reverse complement strand
AGAGACAAGCAAGACTCCTAAGAGATTGAGGTGTTTTGTTGTTGAATGTATTAATGAACATAGCAGTAGTCATTTGCCCCCGACATCTGAGTGACTGAAGGCGCAAAGGAGTAACATTACGTTTGGTTTTAAAGGGAAACGCGTCCTTGATCAACTGATATGCGTTTATGTTCGGGCTCAGCCGAGCTCATGAAGATTTATAGGGGAAGTACTCAGAACAGAGTGATTTCTAAAGAGCTGTTTTTGACAGGGTAAAATGAGCATTTTTTACACTATCTTTGAGAAATTTTATAGCAATCTATATTACAAACTTTCCATTAAGACCCTAAAGAACCATATTAGCTTGTGGAAAATTGGCTTTGTATGACTCCTTGAAAGTCATTAGCATTAACTAACCACTGCTCGGGTTGAATAAAATCAAATACAACAAGCACAAATAACATATTAAAAAGAAGACAAATTATAATAATAAATGTATAAATATTTTAATAAAATATAGTAATTAAAAAAAAACGAAAAAAAAGAAAAAAAAAAAAAAACAGAAGCTTAGAGTATTAAGTATTTAAGCCGCACTGATGAAGTCACTCTATCTGAACACAAAATATAAAGACAGGTGGCATCAGAAAAGTAAATGATGTGTGACCTATTCTCAACTAACTTCACGTTTCTAAGCCAGATCTAAGCAACTACTCCAAAGTTGTTGTTGTTGACTTTAACTACTGACATGTTTTGCACTTTAAAATTGTTTTATATTAAGACATGGAATTCAGTGACTTTCAAACAGTTTTAAAAGTTCACAAATACTTCACGTAGGTTACTTCACGTACTGTACGTGCCAACGGCTGCAGCAAAGCCCCGACATAAGTTTGTTCTTACAGAACCAGACGGCAAAAACTGGGAAGGGTCAGCATCGTCAAAAGAGTTGGCCATATGTTTATAAACTTCACTTTGCCTAAGGCTTCTTTTTTCATATAAAGTATACAGTACAAACCCACACCTGACCAACAGAGACGTGAATGGTTCAGGTCAGGTGGGGTCAGGAGGAGAAGAGGAAGATGGAGGAGGGTGATTGTGTCCTGTTTAGGGTCCCATGCGTAATTGCTCTAATCCATCTCCAGCAGTTTCTGAAATACCTATGGCCTGTATGTTAATCTTCAGATGATATGGATATGAGTCGAGAACAGGTTAGTGTACAGACGGGTACAGAACATGGCTTAATGAATACCACAGAACAGTCAGCACAGCTACACATATGTACACACATTGCAGTAGTATTCAGCAAGCCACTAATCAGGCTGAAGCACTAACTAGGCGATTATAGATGATTAGAGTGCATGCTATGCACTGCGGTGATTAAAAAATAAACACGCTTGTTTTCCGGCCTACCGTCTGTGTATGTGTAATAGCCATAATAAATCACAGAGGCCAAAGTAGTAAGGGGTTTGTTGTTTCTGGTCCTCATGGTGGAATGAAGACACACTCGGTACCTGTCTCCTACTGGGGACACACTAATCACTCATAAGTCATTTGGTCTGATTGGAGTGAGGCGTTTGTAAACTCAATGTGGTAAGCTTTGATTTTATGCAACAGAGTCATAACTGAGGATTGCACAATCATGGAGGGGGTGAAAAGATACTCATTTTATTGATCTTCAACTTATACATGTATTCTTATTTTCTGCTGTTCAATTAATAAAAAAAAGAAAACATTTTCAAGCGCTCAATTCTATGGTGTGTGCACTATAAGCGAAACAAATATTTATATGTAATTGTGCATCTATTTGTGTCTTTGCATTGACTTTGTATATATTCTCCTTGCATGAACTCGCAGTTACACTTCCTTTTAACCCCTTAGGATTCCTAAGGTGTCTTTTTAAATGGGTCAATGTGTCCTAGTTACAGTGTAATCAGGGCTGGTTTGGTCATGACTTCTGTTTTATAATAGAAAAACTGAACTAGACAGTGAAGCAAAAACTACTTTAAAAAGCAACAAATTAAGTTGGCTGCATTTAAAATAAATGAAATTCAAAACGTTGAAAAAGAAGATGTCTCTAAACTCTTGAACAGTGCATGCATCACATTGTGCATCAAACGGTCATAATTTTGATATGGACTGGAAATTATGGACTTCACAGGCGACTAAAGTGATTATTTGCAGATGCATCTATTCACTGGCTTCAACCAGCCATGTATAAATTTGCTACTGTCAACACTTAAACACAGGAGCCTTCGTTCAAAGATATGTGTGTTCAGGGTTTGACTTAAACAGTTCTGCTCCGTATGGCACACCCCTTTCACAGTAGCACATTTGTTTTACAGCTCAGGGCAGGGGGATGTTAACAATTAGCTCAGGGGCTCAAAGGAGGGAGCGAAATTTAAAAAAAAAAAAAGAAAGTAGGAAAGGGTGAAATGAGCGAACAGTTAGAGACCGTTTGTACTCCTCCTCTCCATTCCCCTTAATTAAACAAAGGCTCATCAAAGCCCTCATTAAAAACTACTCAACAGCAATTGGCTGTCAAAATAAACAGAACACACAGTACAGTGAGACAGAAAGAGTAACAATAATAAAGCAAGAGAGAGATAAAGAGGAGGAGGAATACTAGAACAAGGTGTTCTGGACATTGAGCCAAGGATGGATTTCTTAATAATAATATGTGAAACGTCACAACACTTCTACAAGCAACCTCAAAACACACCACATGCGACTCCGGAGAAAACTCCGCAGAGGCTCTTTCGTTGCGCTCATATTTCAAACGCTCCCGCTTATTTATGCAACACACACTGATCCTTGTTTGTAAAAACAACGAATGTACACTCACGATATCCTAACGAGAAGCAGAGACCATCGCTCGAGGAGAACCGATGCCTGTCTGCGCTGATTACGCTCTGGTCGAAGGAAGGGTGATAATATGTGTTGAACTTCCCGACACCGCGCTGTACTGTTCCAGCATTTCACAAACACAAAGGAAAAACTGAGACGGCAGCCAATGAGTTTGGAGCTCAAATCAGCTTTTAAGTAAATAATGACAAATAGTGTTCTTCTTACAAGGTGCTTGATGATATTGATATGGAAGGCCTTTCTGTTACCTCTGGGTTTTCCACAGCTACAGTACAGTAGGCCAAGAAGCAAATCAGAAATTCAACACACACTTTGACACCTTGCTTTGGAAATGAATAAAAGAGCTGTTTGAAAAGGTTTAATAAAAGCCAGGTGAAGATTTCAACCAGAAAAAAAAATGGATGATACCGTTTGTGATCAAAACAGGAGCTCTCTTTGAAAGACTTTTGACTAAAACCACCTATTCACAATATGCACATTTTGGAATACTGTTTTAAAAATACAGAATGGAAACACAATTCGATATTAACACTTTTTTTAGCATGAAGACATGAGATTTTATTTGAAATGGAAATGATGATTTTATTCAGAAACTGTTTTTGCAATGTTTTAAACTCAATGTCTAAACCCTAATGACAAAGCACTGTTCAAAAGTTTGGGGTCTGCAAGAATTTTAAAAAAATAGCCTCTTATGCTTACCAAAGGAACATTTAATCAAAAAAATGCAATTAATTATGCATATAAAAAATGCAATCATGCATCAAAAATACAATAAAAAATGTACCAAAAACATTTCGAAATATAATTTATTCATGTGATAGCACAGCAACATTTTCATAGACATTACTCCAGTCTTCAGTGTCACATGATCCTTCAGAAATCTTTTGAATATGCTGATTTGCAGCTACAGAAACATTTCATATAGTTATCAATGCTTAAAACATTTGTCATGCTCTTTGAAATGCTAGAACAGCATTATTTGAAATACAAATATTTAGTAAATTCACTTTTTTCTCATTTGTGGTCACTAATGTGTTTAATGTGCTTAAAAGTAAATAAATAAATCTCATTAGCCCCAAATATTTGAATAGCAGTGTAAGCTGTTGACAGTAAGTATTGGTGATTTAAGGCAAAAGCAGCAACAACCACCATTGGTTATGCAATGAAGCTGAACACAGTTGAGTTCAACTTCAGGCAAATGTACAGTGTGAAGTAAACGGTGACTACAAATGGGAAAGCAGACAGGGGAGCTCATGTGATCCACCTCATTCATGTAAAAAGCAACAATCGATCGTTTGAAACCACTTTCAAAATTAAAAAAGAAACGCGCAGCCAGTGATACTAGCAGACAGAGTGGACGTCTATGTTGTGGCTGTGTAAGACACTACAAGATAAAGCTCCCCACATTTTCAGAGCATCTTGCCAGCATCAGCTTCATAATGACAAGTTAATGCAACAAAAACACACTGAATGTTGAGATTGCACACAAAAATGTTTTATGGACCAGACAGCAAAAACACTCACAAAATGTCTGCTGAAGCATGTCAGTCTATGAACAGACCACCACGTAGAAACAGCGTGTTATGGCACAAAAAAGGCTCCACAACCCTAAGTGCACTGCCAATCACTCAAGAAAAATACTGTTTTTCCCAAACTTCAGGCAAGGAGTTGACATCATGAGATTTTTTTGCCTCAACCCATTTGTAAAACCACAGTGCACAGCCAGGAACTCAAATCCTGACTGGTACCTGTTGCTCTCTCGCATACTTAAGTGTACATGAGTGGGCCTTGTGCGTTTAATACAGGCCTTAACACAGTAAATCGCCATCATATGATGCTTTAGGTTGTCAGTCAGGTTTTATGCAAAAATCACGTTTTAAGAGGCTTGTTTACTTTGTACGTAAGTGTAAGCAAAGCTTACAGGCTTGCAGGGCACACAAAAACTCATTTAACCATTAGCTGAATTTTAGGGTAAACAAATTCTAGAAACCTGAGCAGCACTGCTGTCACCTCATTTGTGTTCCATAACAAGCATTAAAAATCCATCCAAAAATCTATGTAGGTCAGATGAACACCAGGCAGCATGCGGAAGTACGGTGACAAGGTTATGCCTGAAGTTAGACCACACTTCAACCATACTCACCGGTAATGTTGCGTGCTCTATAGCATTGCCCTACAGAAGATAGACAGAGACAAAATTTTGGTCAAAGGTTGAGTTCATGACTCCCCTGGGTTCAAATGAAGTCGGTCAACCACAGTGTCACGTATCAACTTGGCCGAACTGTTTACGATCGATACTCAAAGTCCCTCTGAGTGTCAAAGATGGTTTGTGGTCAGGTGGGAGAGGCTGAGCGGAGCGAGCGTGACTTATGAGATTGTGGCTTTGGAGTCATTACCAGAGTTTTTGGCTGTGAACTTAATTGCAGGAACACATTCACACACACACACACATGCTCAGTTCTTGACCTTTCCTGAAAACCATCAGGAGTGTGACCCGGGGCTGATCAGAACAGGATGCACTATGTCCACATGCAGAGCTGGAATGTGCAAACGCAATAATACAAGCGGCATATCTGGAAGAGTACAAGATCGTTTGACTGGATTGAGTGTTGTTCGGTGTTTTGTGTGTATGTGTGTGTATCCGCCAACTGAGAAAGTGAAACATTCAGCCTGACCTGGGGTCATATAAACATTGCCCCCTGTTGGTGAAATCCAGCCAACAATGTGAGGGCTGTTTGCAGCGGGCTGAAAGGGTCATGCTTCTCTGTTACTGAAAGCTCAGAAAAGGGCAGTCAGGAATTTAAGAGATTACAGGAGCGCTGGAAGCCGTATTACTGACACCAGCCCTGGATCAGAGACAATCCCAGCCAGTCATGCAGACACGGGAAGGTGTTTGGTTGAGGGCCGCAGGAAGGAAAGCTCTTGAATTCTTTGATTATCAGAAATCCCTCATGACAGGGGTCAGGGCTGTGCCAGTGCTAAACTTCCTTACACAAAGCTGAAACCTAAGGTCACTCCACACGATCTCTTTAACTCCATGTCAGCTGAGCCACACTGGGGTCTGCAAGCCCAGAACACTGCAATCCTCTTACTTGCTACGGAAATACTTTGCTTTCCATCAAAGTTCAAGTGTACCGTTGAGTACAATCTCTTAAAGCGATGGTGTCAAATACGGGAGACCACAGGCTCAGGCAGAGCATGTTGGGAAAAAGCGTGGGTTATGGCCTGGGCCAACAGAGACTGTGCACCAGGACCTCGAGGTGAACAATCTTAAAAACGCATTTTAAGTTAGTATGAAATAATGAATTAATAATAATTATAATTTTTTAACTTACACTACTGATTAAAGGTTTTGCTGAGTAAGATTTTTTTTTTTAATAAAATAATTTTATTTATCATGAAATTGATCAAAAGTGACAATAAATACACAAAAGATTTCTTTTAGATAAACAGGTGTTCTTTTGAATCTTTTATTATAAAAAAAGTGCAAAAAAAAGCAAAAATATTAAACAGCAACGTTTTTAACACTAATAATAAGCATTAGAATGATTTCTGAAGGATCATTTGACACTGAAGATTGGAGTGGCCTAATGGTTCTTTGGCCACATCTTTGTGATGACACCGAATTATATTTGACATTTAAATTAATGTTATTTGAAAATACATTTAAATAGAAAAGTTTCAGTATCATGTCACAAAAGCGTGGTTTTTAATGGATTTTTTATCAAATAAATTCAGCTTTAGTGAGCATGGGACATCTTGCCTATCTAAAATATTTTTAACGGTAGCGTGTAAAAAAACAATGAAAAAAAAAGCAAAAGGAGTGGAGTTGCCACTACAAGATAGTTCACTTCAATTGTATATATCTCTACCAACTGTACAAATTGCAAGCTGCAATATCAGCATAGAAAACTTCTGCACAGCTGCACAGGATCTTAACACTTCCTTGGCTGGGCCCAAAACATATTTAGCTATCTTAAGTAAATCATGCAATTAGAGTGTTTCTACACAAAAAGAATAAAAATATTCATGTGTATGTGGATGAAATACTTACAGGCAAGTGAGTGAACACTGCAAAGGTGCTACAGAGGAAAGCGATGAGATCAATCAGGTAGTCACTGGCCTGCCCACCTCCCTCTGCCACCGTCCAATCATAATCAGCCAGCTGCAGAAACTGGTCGATCTTTTGATTCAGGTTAGTGTAGATCTCCTCTTCAGCGGCATGCCTTGCATCCTGTACAAAGAAGAGATCGCTAACCAGTCACAATATGTAAAAACACTGAATAATAATCCACACAATCAATGTTTTTGTAGGGGGAGGGTGTGATGCAGGTTTTTACCTTGAAGGTGGAGGTTCCGTAGAGTTTGGTGGCATTAATGGTGTCAGGAGGCACGTTGGTTATGTTGGAGATGAACTCTTCTAGGTAGTGACAGGACTGCTCCAGGTGAGTGGTGTTGATGATAATCTGAACCAACTTTGGGAATCAAACAGAATTTCAAATTATGACTAATCCAATTTTTTTGTCTACATAAGTGACCCTGGACCACATAAGCTTTCTATTGTTACATGGTTTTCTAGGATAGGACAATATTTGACCGAGATGAAAATCTGGAATCGGAGGGTGCTAAAAAATTAAAATACTGAGCAAATCACCTTTAAAGTTGTCCAAATCAATATCTTTTCAATGCATTTTACTAATCAAAAATGATGTTTTGATATGTTTACAGTAGGAATTTTACAAAAAAAATCTTCATGGAACATGATCTTTACTTAATTTCCTAATGATTTTTGGCATAAAAAAAATTTAAATCTAAAATTTTGACCCATGCAATGTATTTTTGGCTATTGCTATAAATAAACCCCAGCAACCAAAGACTGGTTTTGTGGTCCAGGGTCACATATATGCATGAAATGCCAAAATGTGTAGGTTTGTCAATGCTAAACTTAATTTACAGTTATGTTGCTGGATCTGCTTCTTTTACTGGTACAGGTACACAACTAATAGAGCTTCTCATTTAATAATAATGCAGCATATTTTCAACTGCAAAGGTAGTACAGTCATCACAGAGAAAAGTGGAGCTTTAAGGAGAGATCCATGAGTAATAAAAAAGCAGCAAAAGCCCAAAGTGTGGGAGTAATTCCAAGGGGGAAAGGGCACAGAGAGGAAGTCAGGGGTGCGTTTACAGGGACAGAGAGAATCTGTCTGTGGGGAAACAGCCCTGGAGCTGCTTTACGTTCAGTTAGCTGTTCTGTGGTGCAGAGTTTGAGGTCCACAGGCAGGGTAAGGCTGTCAGCAGCAAGGCGCTGAGGCACATTGGTGCTAATTGAGCCCAGACATTTAACTTGGAACCGGTCTTCCCTCCCTCTCTTTCTCCAGTCATGGTGCACCATGCAGGGAGGGAAGCCCGATGCAGAGCCCGGGTCACACTTCCGCACCTCCGCCAGATCCGGGGCAAGATAGGGGAGGAAAGAGCTTGATATCTGATCTGGTATGTGTATGTGTGTGTGCGTGTCTAAAGGTGGTAGTAGTAAGACTAGACTTCGCTGTCTAAACTACCTGAACCCAACAATAAAGCTTTTGCTTTTTTAAAATACAAGATGGAATGTCTTTCTTTCTCTGCTATTCTTTCATTATTTTCTCATCAGCGACACCCAACTGAACTGAACACATCTGGATATGAGGGGTTATAAACAGGCCAGACTGCAAGCAGAATCAGCAGAGCGGAGAAGAAACTAACCACATTTGAGCAAAAAACACAGGCAGAGTAATGCAGGGATGGAGTGAGAGCAGGGGGCCACCAGCCAGTGGCTGATCAAATCTGCCTTTGATATTAAATGATGTTGTTTAGAAACAGTGATGCACTTTTGCCGAAGTAACAACTTTTTTAGAGCCTGATCATTATTTGATCAAGAGCCTCATTTGTAAGCACTTCAATAGAAATTGCTTAAAAGAAAGCAAAGTTGTTAACTTAATTTTGTAAACTATAAGAAAATAACATGCATTAACTTAAAAGACATTACTAAAAAAAAAAAAAAAAAAAAAAAAGGGTTCCCATGATGAGTAAGAAAAGAAAGGCTACTAGAGTTTTTAAAGTGGTTTATCTACAAGATATGTGGAGAGTGAAATAATCATATTATTCAAAACCCATAGAACTCAAAGAGGCCAGATAAAGACTCTCTGTTGAGGGTGGACTGACACAAACTTCAGTTAAAAGTAACATAGTCATTGGTATATAAACACGGAAACGGAAGAAAGAAAGTAAATAGATCCTCACCTCTGCCAGTCCTACGTTTTTCTTCTTTATGGCATACTGTAGGCAGTGGCTAAGGGTTCGCGTGAGCAGGAGGTTTGTAGACTTGCGGATCATGTCATCGATTTCTGTGGAGCTGAACATGAAATTCACCTAATTACAAGTATAATTATAAACGTATTTATGTTCATATCTATAAACCAATCCATAACCACATATTCAGTATTGGAGGGACAAAATGCACCGTGCACAACAAAAAATGGATTCACTTATTTCCTTTTTTATAAGAAACAATGTTATTAACTGACTTTCTCAGTTAATAGCATGAGATTCTCAATGTTTAAGTTGTTTAAACTCCTTAAATTAAATACAGGGGTCAGCAGTATATTTAATTTTATCTAAATTAACTTTTATTTTGCAAGAATGCATTAAATTGATTAAAAGTGACAAAAAAATTCAGCATTGCCATGACAGGAATAAATTACATTTTAAAATACATAAACTTAAAGAGAAAATGATTATTTTAAGTGGCAATAATATTTCACAATATTAGTGGTTTTATTGCATTTTCTTTTAAATAAAGGAAGCTCTAATGTGCTTAAGAGAGATCTGACCACCTAAACTTATTGTAACACACATAAAAAATATATATATATATATATATATATATTTTTTTTTTTAATGTGTTACAGTAAGTTTAGTGAGACTTGTACCACAATCTATATATATCTATATATATATATCTATATATAACTAGTCTCACTAAACACTTTTAGCAACACTTAGTGCAAATGATTTTCTTTCAGACCCAACATATGGAGAGCAGAATCCAGAGCGAGATGTTTTTGTGGTCCAGATTTGCATAAGCATAGTTCTGACTCCTTTAGTTTAATCCTTAATACTCCACCTCCTCAGAGAAAAAAGGCACAAAGTGGAACCAAAAAGATGCAGTGAATAAGATGGAGAGGCCTACACACATGAACACTCACAGACTATGGGCTGGATTTAAAACCACTCTTCAGGGCCCAATAACACCCTCTGGGTTTCAGTAATGCATGTTCCAAAAACCAGAGAACAACCACACACAGATATACGGTTTAAATCAACATGAGGGAAAAGGGGGGATATCACTTTTCTTTGCTCTTCTCTTCTGTTTTATTGAAGACCGATGGGGGCAGGGAGAAGTAAAGGGGGCTCTAGCGCTTGTTAGTACGGCTGCAGCTGCATCTTCCTCTACTTCCCCCACAGATTGGTTCACAAATAATTAAGAAGAGAATCAAAAGAAAGAAAGGGACAATATGTCTCAAACGTGTCCGTCAATGTGAGCCAAGGCTCAGGGTGCAATAGTTTTCCCCCTTCGATCTGGGCAACAAACGCATTCCTCGCAAATTACTAAATCGTCTCTCATTGTGTTGAGAAAAGCAGAGGAGGAATTTGAAAAACGTTCCTCTCCTCAGCAGGGGGAAAAAAACTCTGAGCTCCCTCCGCTGACTTGGCAAGAGGAGAGCTGAACGGAGCAGAGTGACGGAGAACAGAAAGAGAGAAAAGGAGGTGCTGCCTGATCAAGTTGCATCCAGACCAATATACGGATTAAAATATTAACATTGCTGCAATCTCTAGGTGAAGGAGGCACTTTCTTTGTTGGTTTTGTTCAAAATTTGAGCAAATGGCATGTTGGATTATGATCATCGGTTTACAGATGTTGATTACCATAACATAACTCTGATTTTGGACATTACAAAATGGAAATGTTCCCAGTAGAGAACCTACTGGGTTTAAAAAAAAAGGCCTGGCTTTAAATCGAGGTATTGGTCTTTTTGTGACGATCTGGAAACTGACAGTGTCTGGATGAATCCAAAGGCCCTTTGGCTATTCCTCATTTGAAGAGGGAAGGGGCTACGAAACAGAAAGAGAAATTGTAGTCTGATTAAACACAGACGCTTTACTGGCATTTACATTTGATTTATTCATCCATTCAACTCTCTCGCTTTTTCAGTGAAAATTAGGGTGGGGGTTACAAACAATGATCTGAGAGGAACAGATGAGCAGGGAACCAACGGAGACTGAAAATGTCCAATTAACTTCATTGGAAAAAGAGAAACTAAACAGAAGAAGCAAGTGAGACAGATACGGCTCACATCAGTAAGCACAGAACGTATGTTCGTTAGCTAATAAACCATAACAAAGAGTAACGTTACAGCTAGCTTCAACTCAAGAATAACTTCAGGTTAATACGGTAAATGCACATATATAAAGTGGCTCTCGTGGCGGAGGTCTAAAGTTCGCTGGACATGGAATAAGAAGGGGGGAGGGTCATACATGTCTGGTCTCCAGACACCTGCACATAGACTTGAGCCCACCCCCACCTCCCCCAACCGCATCTCATCTCAATATTAGCGGAGGTAGACCACAAAGACTAATTGCCTCCGGTGGACTAGTCTGTGTAGTATGCAGAGCTGTTCCTTTGCTCCTTTGGTGTGTCAGTCATAGGTTTCCGTTTCCAATAGCAACAGGTTTTTTTTTCTCTACACCCTTCCTCATATACCCAGAATCCTGCCCCCATCATTCAAGACCTCTGGTTGAACGCCATCTGGCTACCTCTTGCCCTCTTACTCAATCGCACTTGCTAATAGGGATCCATTTTTACAAATATGTCAAATACGAAAGGATCCAGCGAGTTGAGACACTATTTGACAGTGTTCTTAAATTAGCTGCGTGTATGGGGATTTTGGCTTGATCTGGAGCCCTTAGACCCCACACACAGAGGCAAGGACTCCTGTGAGCGCAGCCAAAAGAGGTCAAATGTTTATTGTTGAATTTTAACTGACATTTGAGCGTTGGGGATCGGCCACGTTCTAAAAACCACATAAGCACATGACTGGTGAATGTGAGGAGGCAGTGAGCAGCCAGTCTTTGTAGGGGTCCCAATAAAAGTGAGACAACTTCCTCTGCCAACATATATACAGTGTTATATTATGGCATGGACACCTTTAAAACACAATACAAATGTAAAATACTCAGTGGCTTCTTTTTCAGCACTAAACCACAGAGTTTAAAAGCCAATGTTTGGATTTTACCTCCATGCATAGAATACTGTTTAGTGATGGCTGGACAAAAGAAGCTGTCTGCAAAACGCCACAATTGATCATAAAGAATCTATAATTCTGGGAATCCATGTAATAAATACAGTTTGACAATGTTCTATTATGTTTTATTTTCTCTAACCTAAGTGTGTCTCATTTATAATAGAGTACCAGATTGAGCATAATTGCAAAAAATAAAATTCTGCCAGTGTGATTAAATAATTATACAAAATGGGTAATTAGGGAGATTTAACTAAATTAACTTTGACGAGAAAAAGAGAATATCACTGATCATCTGAATGAATATATTTCTAATTATTAACACAAATTGGACATTTCAAAGCTCTGAAAATTAAAATATACAATCTATGTTAAGCCAGATTTTGATTAGGGTCCTGCTTCTCATTTTAACAGCATCAAATTAGTATTACTAATGTAGGTTTAATACATTTAATAATTAGTGATTGGAGACATGAAAACTTCATTTCTTGCTCCTAACATTTTACTTGAATGAATGAATTAATTAAATAAATTAATGGCACATTTATATAGCGCTTCCTGTGTATTGCCATTCACCCAAAGCGCTTTACAATCATGTGGAGGGGGTCTCTCCTCAACCACCACCAGTGTGCAGCATCCACCTGGATGTGCGCTCACCACACACCAGCTACAGGTGGAGAGGAGAAAGAGATACAACCAATCAATGGATGGGGATTATTGGGAGGCCATGATAGACAAGGGCAAGTGGCAATTTGGCCTACTCTTTATGATGAGTGTCATGGGATTTTTAATGACCACAGAGTGTCAGGACCTCGGTTTAACGTCTCATCTGAAAGACGGTACTCTATTGACAGTGTAGTGTCCCCGTCACTATACTGGGGCATTAAGACCCACACCCTCAGGATGAGCCCCCCCTGCTGTCCTCTCTAACACCTCTACACAAAGCAACCTAGTTTTCCCAGAAGGTCTCCCATCCAGGTACAGACCAGGCTCAACCCTGCTTAGCTTCAGTGGGCAACCAGGCTTGGGCTGCAGGGTGATTTGGCTGTAGACTAATATTTTACTTGTACATTTAAGATACATTCAAACATTTGGAAGATGTGTGATTAAAAGAAATAAAAGAGTACTCATATAATTAATAGTTGCAAATGTTTTTTTAGCATAGCTTTTGCCTTAAATCATCCTGCAGTAGAGACAGAACTCCTCCACAGGCCAAATACTTTGACACCTCTGATATAAACCAAGCAGTTACCCTCAGCGTCCAGAGCAGCTACACTCTCTATGGGATCTGGACAGGTTAGCAGAATTTAACACGCACAGACTCTGTCCGACAGGAAAAGGTATTATTGCTCATTTAAAGTCATTCTTGCAGTGATTGTAGAATGTATCTCCAAAAACAATACTTCTAAAGCACAGGTAGTCTTTGGACAGGGCAATCATTGCTTGAAATTAAGCCAATGAGGCTTTTTATTCTTTTCTACTGTTATCACGGGCATCATCCATCTGACCACTCTACAGGCGACACTGTTAAGAGTGTCTGGCTGGCTAGACAGTGTCTCAGACACTAATCGCTAATGATGATGATAATGGAGTAGTAATTTGGTAGGATGCAGGTTTCTACGTGTTCTCGTCCTGAATCATGTTCCCTCATTTCCTCAGTAAACCTCTAAACTGCAACACACACCCAAAAACTACACAAACATGCACACAAGGATTAGGATACCCAACCGGGACATCCGCTTTTTAGGTAACCAGACCTGACGGGGTGCTCAAAGAAAGAGCCAGAGACAGAAAACCTCAAACCATTACAATCGGGAGGACTTGTCTTAGTGCATGGCTCAATCAGGAGGAGGCAGACGGAAACGCCAACGATAGTTCTACAGACAGTGACCTTTAGCCTCGACCCCTTGACCTACTGTTCCGTTTAGGAGATTAGGAGATGGGGTGAGATATCAGATCGCAACAAAACGTGACTAAGGTTAAGGGGTGTTTGAGAGATTAATGGCTGGAGATTTTAAATACAAAAGGTTGAAGGTTTGGTCCTAAACAGAGGTGACCCAGAATTTGAATCCTGCTCGAGTATGGTACTTAGTTTGAGGGGGAAAAAATTCTATAAACTACTGTATTTTAAGGTGTTGAACTGAAAACGTATGTTAACGCAACCATATGTCCAAATTAAACACGTCTAGTTAATTAGTGATGCAAAAGCTACAGAAATAACTATATACTCGCAGATACCAATTGTCAAAAACGTTCCCTTTATTCTAAGTGTGCACCACAGTTTTGTTCTGTAAACATATGCCACACAGCATTTGGGATCAAGTATTTCTTGACTGTTATATTTTTGAATATAAAATAGCTGTTCTCTATTTGAATACATTTTAAAATGGGATTAATTTCTGTGATGGAGAATGTAAATATTTTAGCAGGCTTTTTTCATTTGCATCTCATATTTGTATTTCATATTCATCATCCTAAAAAAAAAAAATCATGCACACTAATTCTGATGCATGTAAAAAAAAAAAAATAAAAAAATAAAAAAAAAAATCTAAACAGCCGTAAATGGAGCCTTCAAGTAGTGAGGATGATTTTACTGTGCTCTAGCTTCTTAAATGGAGGAGAAAAAAAAACGGAAATATTGGGTCCATCCAATCCTAAGATAGGATGCTCCTTATTAAGGAGCAGCAAAATTATCAAGGGTGATTTAAAGTATACTTCATAATGTCAGTGGCTCGCTTGTTTGGTGCTTGCTCGTATGGTGGGTCTAAATTGTCAAAACACCTCTCAAAATGCTTACTACGGATGCAAAAACGGCATAAAATTGATCCCGATCCAATTTATTTATTTTTTTTTTTTTTCATGACAGACAAAAATTCTGATAAATATTTCGGACTCTGTGTGAAATGGCCTTAATAGAAGTCTTTTGTAACTAATGTCTTTACTTTCACATGATCAATTAAATTCTTGCTTTAGCATTATTAAAAAAAAATGAAGGAAAAAAACTGTTGTGTAGATTTTGATTGATAGGCTGATTTTGATGTTTTCGTCCTTGCTATTATTGGATTTAAATACATTTTTACATATGTAAATATGACTAATTAGATTATAGTGGTGAAACTCCATTCTCCAAGTCTGCTCCCTAAATACACTGAGGATTCAAATGTAAATTTTGATTGGACAAGCAAATCGCTAAAAAGTTAAAACAGGGCACCCTACATATGAGCAAGAAGAATAGCAATACTTGCCATTTTAAATGAAGTTCATTCTATGTCGTTACATAACAGGTTGCTAAAAAGGTCTTTATTCATTTATTGGGGAATCCAAAATTGCTTTTTCACAACTGTTTGTTTTGTACATTTGTGAAATGGACTTTTCTTCTGAGAAATATCATAAAGGGAGATCATACCGAAGCACCAAAGAGCCGTGTATTCTATCCAACAGTCTGCAGACTGGGAATTCAGGGTAGGCCACACTAAACAGCTCGGCGCATCTGGCAACCTCATCAGTAATTCTAAGAACTCATAAACTGACCAGAGATCAGTCAACACTGGGAGAAATTCCTTGAAATAACACCCACTTGCACCAAGCATGCAATTAATTAGGAAAACACACAGAAACTGTTTGGTGCCGATGGAACTTCCTCTCTGAAGTTCAGCGGCTACTCTAGGGAATAGGCAAAGACAATGAGGCAGGTTTAATGACTTCATTACAAAAGAATGAAAGGTTAAAAAAAAAAACGCAGTTCAAAAATAGGTATGTAAACTGGCATCCAGGCAGCATGATTTGCTAATGAGAACATTTGGATGGGAGGATTATATACGCAGGTGTGAAAGCGTTTAAAGTGTGTTTGCACGCTCTTACCTAAGGTGCAAGTCCTCCGAATATTTCAGGCAGGCGTAGATGAATTCTTTGAGTTGCGAGTATACTTTAGGCACAAATTCAGAAAATGGCAGCTTCTTCGGAAAAGGTATCTGTTTAGAACAATTATAAGAGTACGCAAACAAATACAGTATATTAGATCACAGAGCAGGTGTTCTGAAGGGTTTCAAATCAGAAATGTGAATTTTTTGGGGGGAGGTGGGACTACTTTTCTAGTCTGACAATTCTGCTTCTGGAGTGCCTTTTAACAGATGCCTTGACGTGTGCGCTTCGATTGCAAGTGCCTTAAATGCAATATTTTTTTTGCTCAGTATGAAAAACAAATGCTGTTAATAGAACACTCTGGGAGACTTCCTTTTTAAAAGAAAACACAAAGGCAGCTTAATTACATGAAAAAGAACAGCTGCAAGTATTACCAAGAAAGGTAGCATCCTTGATTACTATAACAGTATTGGCCAGTAGTTCTTGTTGACGCCATGGGAGAATTCAAATGTATGGCTCAGCTCAAGTATTTCAGGGGATGCGCATGTTAGTAATCAACTTCTTGGACAGCAGGAGGATATTTGTGTCTTTGAGGAGACTGGAGGGTGTGTAACTGAGGGAACCTGTGAGAAAATCTATGGGATAAAAGCTTTCTTATGTGCCTAATGTTCACCTTGTCAAGCTCTGGATCCTGGAAGGGGAATTGGCCTGCTATTTGCTGGTACTCGTCAGGGGATGCCACGGGAATGGGGCTGTAGTTGTCCTGATCCAAGATTTGCCTGAATAAACAGAATAAGTGTGAGGGGAAAAAGACCTGACTTCACAGATGAACTGACCATGAACCAGAGGGCAGGAGCAGGATATTAAAGAAGACTAAATAGTCTAAAAACCATTTATTGGACTCATGAGCGGTGTGTGTTTGTGTAACTCAGTCATAGCAAACACATATAACACATCCCCTCGAATGCCTGTTCCCACAGTAATGACATTCCGAGCCATTCAAAGAGTGCAAAGCATCATTCTTTTATGGAGTGAGTCAAGTGTCTCTGACTGTGAACGTAAAACGACTCCAGCAAGGTTACAACAACCTTTCCATGTCATCTGCTCTTAAGATTCAGCAGAACAAATCGTAACCATCTCCCTCCAAGGAGCTTTAACTTTTTTTTTCTCTCTCTCTTTCTCAACTGACATTTTTTGGATTAAATGCTTTTTAAAGGGATCCCGGCACAAAAAAGAGAAAATATTTGTCCTTCAAGCAATATGATTTAGTCACATGGGGATATTTGATCAGTGATTTTAGATGGTTTGGCTTGACCACAGTTCCCTGTCCTTCAACTGTCCTGCAATCCACAACCTCTGCAGATATAAATCTCGGAGTACTACAGGTATCACATTCAGGCAATTTCCTTAAATGGTAGTTTGATATAGAGCATTAAAAATGGATATTTCATTAAAAAATGGATGTGTGGTTACCAAGTATTGAATTGAAGAAAAGAACATATGACGTACAGTAAACACAATCTGATTTAAGTTGATTTGGACATAACTCTATTAGTGTAATTCCTTCAGTATGGATTTCTCAGGGGTCACAAGGTGATAACCAAATCATCCTTATCCTTACTCAAATGAGGGATAGAGATGAAGAAAACAAAAGAAAGGGAGAAGGAGAAGACAGAAGGCACCTGAAGGACTGATTCCACTTTTTCAGCAGGATCTCTCCATATTGATCCCTCATCTCCAACAACATATCAAACAACTGGTTTACTGGAAAACCATAACCCTGCAGGGAGAGAGAGAGGGGGATAATTCCAAGTGGAAGCAAATTAAAGCAAATCCAAGCAGAAAACAGGATGAAGTTCTAGTTTACATAATGTATGTGTGTACTGTGTATATTTTCATGCATATATACATATGCATACATATAATATGTAATATATTTATTAAACCATATATACATTTAAATATACACATGTAAATCTCTCTGAAATGTGCATGTGTAATGTATTTATATATACGTATATACTGTAAACATACACAGTACACACATATATAATATGTAAACAAAATCTTATTTTAGATGTGATTAATATTGATTAATTGGATTGCATGCACTATAACATTTGTAATGTCTAGTCACAATATTCCCCTTTTTTAGAACATATCTCTGTATCCGATTATTTATAACTACATGAAGTAATCGATATTTAATTTCTTAAATCTTAACCAGTTATAGCCGAAGTTCTTAAAAGTTATCTTTAGGTACTACCCCACTCACCTGCAATGTGTCTGCAAACAGCACAATAAGATTCTTCAGATCTAAAATCAGGTCTGGATCAGTGCAATAAGACTAAAGGAGACAACAGTGAAAGAGAGAGAGATGGATTACCTGACAAAAATGTAAAAAAAACTCTTTTCTAAAGAGCTGTTCAGTTGTAGTCCTAAAACCCAGAAAAGGATTGGGGATCTCTCTGAAATGTTAAGAATATTGTTTTTAGAAAATGTAAAATGATTTAGTAAAATGATGTCTGCAGTTTGCTAGCTACATAAGGACGAGAAATACCACATAGATTTGCATTCAACAGCTGCATATATATTATACATTTTTAAATGAAACAATGGTTTCATCTGTGTGGTTTTTTTTTTTTTATTATTATTTTTATTTAGCTAGGATGCATTAAAATTGCTCAAAAGTCTGAAGAATCATGCAACAACGGCTTGTGAAAATTCAGTAATAAATTACATTAAAATAGCTCAAGCATAAGGATATTTTTAAAAATGACAATTTTTACTGTATTTCTGTACTAATAAATGCAGCATTAAGAAGCATAACAGATTTCTTATAGAGACATTTAAAAATCCTGCCAACCATAAACTTTTGAATGATAGTGTTGTAAATATAACAAAACACTGTAGCATCTTCAAGTAATGGTACCCACACCTTACTGTACTAGAAAACCACAATCCTAAAAACCATGCCATTACCCTTCCAGGCTGATCATAAAAATGATGACGTCTCAATTGAACAGCTCTAATGCTCAGCTTGTTTAGTGTATGTTAGGAGTGTAGTGTGCATACATACTGAATGCGTACGCAATGCTGCAATGGTTTTTGAGAGGGCCAGCTCCCACAATTCTTCCACATAAGCCCTGTTAACCAGGCCCTGCGTGGTGTGCAAGATGTGGTCCTCCACCACAAAAAAACTGCAGGATATATACAGGAGAAATTCAGGAACAAATTGAGAGAATGTTGGAAAGGGTATGAAGGAGAAACAGTAAGTACATTATAACATATCATTAAACCACGTCAATAATGTCCCAAGCGGCTACAATTAAGCTTTCCAGCACACAAAAGCATCAGAGCCATTGAACATCCCAGCAACATTCCCGAAAAAATCCCAGAGATCCCACTGTGTGAGTGCCCTAAACCTTTTTTTGCGCCACTTAGGATGTTTGTAAAAGCTTCCATTCCAGACACCAACTTTTCCGATATTCCCCTTCAGACGCTCGGAATAACACCAATCTGCCACTCCACATCCCCAGAACCATAAATTCTAAAGCTCAGAGTGTTTTTCGGCAGCAATGGGATGGAGAATCAGGAAGGGCCAGAGGAAAGGGAGCGTTTGGCTAAAGTGAGGGTCTGAATGCAGGGCCAAAAAAAAGGCTTCGGCTGCTTTAATTCTCTTGTATATTAAAAATGAATGAAGTAAGCATGTATAATTGATTTTCTGTTAATTTGGCCATTCAAAACAAAATCTGCACTGCACTTACCCGACAATTTGATTGAAGTAGCGCCTGTACCCCTCTAACGTTTCATGCTGGAGACCACAGGAAAGAGACAGAAGAGCTATGAACGTCAGTTAACCGAGCAGTCTACTATTACAGCTCTTTATTATTTAAGAAATCAACTAGATTACAACCTCGAAACATTTTTTACATTTTTGTCAGATTTATTTATTACTTTTAAAGAATGCTACCTCTTTTACCTCAATAATAAGTCATATGACTGACCAAATAATACAACCTATACAATGACTTATATGCAAATATCTTCAACTCTTTAACATACACTACCAATCAAAAAAATAAGGGAGATAAAAAAATATAGAAAACTATATATGAACACCTCTACACTAAGCCTACACATGAATTTACAGGCCCTAAATTAACTATACATGTCATGCGCATTCTTTTTTTTTTTACATACGCAGAAACTTGTACAATTTTATACTGTAATGAGAACCGCTTACCTCACACTTCCCGAGAGTTTATTTGAGGTGATGTTAGTGATTGTGGGAGGTGCAGTGAATATGATCGAAGGGTATAAAACAGACAGTCAGACAAAGCATGTGCTCAGGCGGAGTGATGGCGTACCATGTTAGAGTGAGGCTGCAGCACTAGTCGGGCTTGTTTCCGTCGCTGCTTCCTGTAGTAGTTCTCAAACGTATCCCGGGCACCCTGGGTAAAGCAGACACACATTCTAAACACCTGACTGAGAATAAGGCTGTTTACTAACATGACTCTTGTGTGTGAACAGCTCTGTCAGAACTGAGTACCAGTCATTGAAGACGGAGGAACGAAGAAGTGGAGGTGATGACTAAGAGAAGCAGTAGAAACAGGAAAACAGATTTTCGCTTACAGAAGCCATGCTAAACTTCAAATAAGAGCATATCAGGTACTTTATCTCTCGTAATCTCATAGTACGATTCATAATACTGCTTGTGGTGCAAAAACAAAGGCCTTCATTCACCGCTTAAAGACTTGATCCTTTTTCCAGAAACCAAGAGTGCAGTTTTTGTCTGCCTTACACAGACTGCTATCAAAGTCGATACGGGCATAACACCAACGGCATGCACACACTTCCCGGTCAGGACAGAATGCAGAAACAACACAGTAATGCACAGAGCGACAGAGATAAAAACAGAAAACAGAAGCAGTGCAGTGGGACTTATCGCTACTTCCGGTTAAGGGCCTCTGAATTATTTATCTAGCCAGAGCGGGTGACTGTACCTCTCCTACAAAGATAATAAAACAGGACAAGATGAGACCACACAGAACCATTTAGTAAATAACAAAAGTGAGATATAGCTTTTTGGCTGGTCCGCAGTCAGCTGCAACACAGTGTGAGAAACTAATAGAGCTCCTCATGTAAAGTCCACAGACGTGATTGTCAACTAACTCCAGAGTCTGAGATTGCTAAGCTAATAAAGCGATACAGCAAGAAAACACATACCACCCAGAAAAAATAATAATAATAAAGCACTGTAAAGATTTTCTTTTTTTTAAAGAAAAAAAAGAATAAAATGCTACAGTAGAAACTTAACTGCAAGTTATGTTAACATCTGCTAAAAAGAAAAACTTCACATTGTGTGCCATTTTACTGTAAAACGCTGACAAATTAGTTTTCTTTTATGTAAATGTCATTTTATCATGCTGAATAACCTTTTACAGTAAATGTTTTTTTATTGCATTTCAATAGAATTTTCTGCGCTGAATAAAATCAGTATTCACAGTACACAACTTTAACTTTGTCTACCATTTTGATTGATTTTTGCACTGATTAAATCACAAGGCAGGATAAACTAAATTAATTATAATTCAGCTATCTAACCTTCGCATCAGCCATCACGTTGGTAAACTTACGATGACTTAAATGCTGACTATAAAGGAAGCTAACTAGGTTTTTGAATTGAGTTGTAGCCTACTACAACCTTGTCATTTAGCTGATGCTACAGTCAATTACAGCATACTTATGCAAGAGTCGTCAGTAAGGGCACAATAGTAATACGGAGTCTCTCGAGAGTTTAAACCAGTAATCATTCGGTAACATAGCCCAAATAGTTAACCCAGACCACCCAAATGTAATGATGTGTGGGGAAAAATAAGGTTTGAGAAGTAAGAATTGAAGGAGAAAAAAGTGGGCACAGAAATGGAAAAGCATTATATGACTTCAGAACAACCTTAAACCTTTAATAACAGTAGGAATCGAACAGATATTCTGCTTTGACCACAGAGGCCTTCAGAACACAATGAAAGACAGAAGGTGAAACAATTCAGTGTGGAACATAAGACGACAAACACAAAATGCTACATTTTCTTTCTCACAAAAAGTGCTGGAAAGTCTAATTAATTTTAGCCAGTGGGTTAATTCATCAACTTATTAAAAAAATGATTCAATGATTCATGACCACTCAACTTTGAAGCTGCAACTTGTCAAACTGTAAGCTGCCCCATAATTTAAAGTAGCTTCCCCAAAACTGAACAGTCTACAGCGGGGCAAACGGACTCCTACGCAATATACAGTCATTGACTACATTGACTCTTTGAAGCAGGATGTGTATTACCTCAGAATCCTTAAAAAGAAATTTTGGAGAAGGAAAAAAGGATGTTTGAGAAGGATGCGATGTTCTGAGTGAAGGGAATTTAACCGAGTGTGTCCATCCTGTTGGCTACGCAAGCTCATCTGCGGTTACTATGACTGAGAAGAGCAGGTCTACCAACTGCAGTCTAAACCCAGTTAATCGTGTCCAAACGCTTCATCTCTTTTAGATGTTCCTGAACCTAAACAGTCAAAATCAAAAGCAGGACAGTGCCAACATCAACTATAGAAGAAAGATGCGCACTAAAGTTCAGCTGAACTTCCTTCCACAAAGTTCTAGTGCCTTAGATCTCCAGAGCTGCACTAATAAAGACAGTGCATATACAGGCGGTGCTGGCCAGCTGAATTTTGGGTGTGGTTCTCAGGGTTGGAGTAGTAGGATGGAGGCCTTTACTGTGGTTCTCCTTCTCCTGCAGTTTCCCACTGCAGCTGGCCCATCACAACCAGCCTGTGTTTACGCCACTCAGAACACAGACCAGAACTGTCAGAGATCTGAGACACTGTTCAGACCTTAAGATCCGTCAGGAGCTAAGAGGAGGAGTATGAGCTGGAAGAGGGTACAGGAGATTAAGAGAGAAAGTAAGTAATTATGTGTGCTGCTTTAAAGACATTGATGCAGAAATTCAGTAAATGTATTCTTGTGAAAAATACTACTAAATCCACCACCAATGCATTCTAATAACAAGTTCAAAACGGACTCAACGTGTGACAGAAAGAATTTAAATCAATAACAAAAAGAGTGAGCAAACAGAGGTAACTGTGACCCCTTGAGATCTCCATCAGCCTCTCGTCTCAGACACAATAGCACCATTAAATCTCAATGGCTGCACTTGAGGTCAGACTGGTTTAAAAGGAAAACACCATTTCAGTTTGGCTGTTTTCTGGCAATGCAAAAACAATAAGCATTTATGGTAAGTGCAAGACCTTGAGGCATAAAGGTCACATTGTTTCTCTGTTTTTTATTCTATTGCAGTCCGCTGTTCTCTTTTAATTCCACCACTCCAGATGAATAATGTTTTTCCTCTGTCCGTTTGAACTTTATTATCTGAAGATTCCTAAAAACGTCAATTGTTTGATAGCAGTGTGACGAAAAACCTAAAACACATTGTCTTTAACTCAAGTTATTCAAGCCAAACTTGACCAAAGAACAGGCTGTACCCTCTGGCACCCTGACCTCTTCCTTGTTCTGTTCTCTTTCTTCATCCTTATTCTTTCCATCCCTCGGCTTGACTTCCCAACAGGAGTTCAACTTCCTGTCCCTCCGCAGCAGCTCCACACTTATAGTTCCAGGCCTCAATGGCCTGTACTGTCTCACACACGTACAAACGTGCACAAAAAAAGGCAAGGGACACCGTGGCCGGGTCACAACCCCCTGGTATGAAGGAAACTCAGGTGAACCCCCTCAGCGTCTCCTGCAGATTCCCAGTCAGGCCATCTGGAGTACAGCCAGCCCAGAAGTCAAAGCAGACCCAAAAAAAGGGGCCATTGTACATGTACAGCACCAAGGTCATGAACAATTTCTATATTTGACTCATTATCCTCCCTTCCACAAGTGTCTCACTGCCCTTTTACAGTAGCAGGTAGCCATGTTTACATAAAGTTTGTTTAAATTAGCAGGAGCGATGTCACACTAAGGCCGATCGCCATATAAACATACAACAGCCTCAACAACTTCCTTCCTGTGGAGGCCTTCAGGACAGTGAATATACAGTGAATGGGAAGTATATTCCATATGTGCATTCAAACACAGGCATTCACTCACCGTTTAAACAAAAAAGTCCTTCAGGGACATATAAAGTGCAATTCTGATTGTTTTTGTATAAAGTAAGCAGTGTGATTTCCCAGGGTCTGAGGTGACTCAGGGGTCACCAGGGAAAGGAAACACAAAAACATGAACATTCCTTCTTAAAAAGAAACCCTTATCGGCGCTCTCTCCTCATTTGTTTGCTTTCTTTCCTATAACCTCAAAACAGTGTTTGTGTGTGTCCCTTCTATGACTCCCTGGTCACTTTCAAACAACTCTACTTTTCCTCCCTTTCCTCTGCGACGGCTCCTAGACCTGGTCTCCAGAACTGGTCAAAAAAAGGGCAAGATGTGAACTCTAAAGGCTTCCTCTCTACACCGATTCCCCAGCATGCCATTCTCACCAGCTTCCATTACAAAGACCATTGTAGTAATGACAGTTTGTCGGCTCACACTCGAAATTTACAGGCCGGAGGGTCATAAAAGTGACATTCCACCACCTCAAACAATTTGGGAGTCTTCATGAGGAGCTGTCAGCACGTACACTCCGAAAACAAACACGTGCGTATTCACATTTTCAAAAAAAAAAAAAAAAAATACCCACCCAAGCACGTAGACCTACACCCAATTATTGGTTGTATTTTAAAGCAAGCTACAAAAGCAAACAGTTTAAAGACTTTTGACTCCATTAGATGTGTGTCTAGCAAGTTAATAGGTAATAAATGAACAGTGATTCATTTAAAAAGTGTTTTTCATTACTTGTGGCTGTGTCAAATGCAATGCAATGTTTGTGTAGGAAACATTCCAGGGTACTTTTGGGTGGAGAACTTGCTGGTAAACTATGGAGCACTTTCTACTAGCAACTTTCAGCAAAGTCATCAATCAACAACTGTGCAGCTTTGATTTAAAATGACCAGCTATGATGGATTAACAGATGTACTTATAAAAAAACATAAATCAATTTAGGGACGCATGATTCAACATAAAAATTCATAAAGTGATTATTGTGTCAAATATTGCAATTTTGTAATTAGAAATACGACGTGAAAAGCATCTAATATCCAGATAAAGGTCATTTAAAAAACAAAGACTTAACAAAAATCACAATGAAATAAATATTCAGCAAAAACTAACGTGCACACGATCCTTTCAACTTCATATCAACTGGCCACTGTGATTTATTTTTTTGTTAAATCACGCAATCTTACATTAAATCAAAATGATTTACGCATACACTTCCATTCAAAAGCGTGTTGTCAATCAGATTTGATTTGTTTTTATGTTTCTTTTTTAACACTCACCAATACGGAAAATATAGTAGTTTTCTCAAATGTTTTTTTTTATTGATATTTAAGTAATGCTTAATATTTTTGTGGAAACATTGCTACATTTATTTAGAATTATTTAATGAATAGAAGGTTTAATTAAGTGCATTCTTGCTGAATTTGAGTATAATGCAAAAAAAGTAATAAATACTGACCCCAAACTTTTGAATGGTAATGTAAAAGAATTACTCACAATAAAGTCACATTAGCACATTTTACATCATCTCACACACATTTGTTCACACAAACTGACATTTTTATGAACATATTCTGAAAACACACAAGACATTTTCTCTCTGAGAACCACAAATGGCCTCAAGGAACAAAGTGCAGGTTATATGTGCAAGTGTGAACACAGGGCCAACACAGATCACATTCTAAAAAAAAAAAAAAACTAATCAGACAAATCAAACCTGAAATAAAACAGATTGCAAACAACACATACTCACCAATACAGTGTAGATGTGTAAACAGCGATACACAGGAGAGAAGTCCACCAGGTCCTGTGCACCAGGAATCTGCAATACAGTACAGTCAATGAGAGACACATTACCTGTACGGATAAGCCACACTAAAGCAAGGAATCTCTAGGAACTATTTTAAAATGTTATTTTTCAGCTAGAATCTACTACGAATTCAAAGGTCATTCAAGTTTCTGGTTTTCTTTCGCTTTACATCCCTTTGACCTGAACCACCCTTGACCTTACCGGTAAGGAAAGACTGTTTTCTAAAAGTAAGCCAAACAAATGAACAACTAAACAATGCCAGCTTTGATCTTGCGCCTGCAAAATGGCAACCAGGGACATACAAACCCAACTATGTTGTGGCACCACCAACAATAACCCATAGAGAATGTGGAAAAAACAATTCAGTCTTGATGTACCACAGGGACGGCACTGGAAATGTCTGTCCGGTTCAGGGACGGCATGTTCACATTAAAATGCTCCCCTAGAAACAGTTTACAGACAGGACAAAGGGGCGCAAAGGGACATCGTTCAGGTGGCATGGGGTCATTAAACGGGCAACGATCTGCATTTCTGGATATAACCCGTTTCTCAGGAAGCCCCTGAGCACAGAGATTCGAGCAGATTAAAGGCTGGCACAAGCAGAAGCCAGAAGAGGAAAACATGATGACGCACAGGCTGATTGAAGCTTGGAGGGAAGAGGGAAAGGTCAAACGAGAGGGCAAAAAGCATTAACCTCACAGGGGTCACTTAAAAGTAGGTTTTCACTTTTTTGGGGAACTAATCATAATGTGAAGAGCTGATCAAACAGATTTCAAAATATATTAACTATGGCATTGGGTAATAAATGCAACAGTAGTCAACAAATTGCATTTATTTAGCAGGTTTTCTCAGCTGCTTTGGTACGAAAGTGTCCAATAACGCAAACAGAAGACAAAAGTGTATCACCAGTGCTTCGGTAGAAACACAACAAGTGCCAATCTTGTGTTGCTTGGGTTTGACCAAGCGAAAACACCACGTCAAAACAAGCAAAGTCGTCACACAACACAAACAATGCTTATCTGAGCACGTCAAAATAAACTCAACGTAAACTAAACAACGAACACCGACTGAGAATGTCTCGTCTGCGTCACTTTAATTTGTCTCTCAGGAGCTAAGAGAGACCGGGAATCATCTTTTCTCTCTGTGAGCCGGTGCCGGCAGCCACAGCTGGGGAGCACGTCTTGCATGCTCCACACGTCTCACATTGCTGCCTCAGAGGAGCGGGGCAGCCCTAATGACACTAAACGACTGCAGAACTGAGACGCTTCATTAAGAAAGGGAGGGGATCCTGGACTGGGCATGCAGCCCAACAGCAAGTCCATGGGGATATTAGAGTAAAGCAGGAGAAAGGGACTAACTGAGAGGGACACAAATAGAGGACTAGGATTCATCGATATTCAGAAATGGTTCCAATTTAAAAAAAAAAAAAAAAATGGAACTGATTTTCATGAATTTTGGCAGACATGGATGGAACGCTTGAGTAAAATACTGTCATAGTGTTTTGCAGGTCTAAGTCAATTTTTCAGAAGAAGCCATGAATCAGTCAGAGCTGAACTTACTAGCTGAGTGATTCATTCACGTTAAACACAAGCTTAAAGAATCAGTTCACTTCCAGAATAAAAATTTCCTGATAACGTACTCATCCTCATGTCATATATTGTTCACCATATGGTTTTGAATGACTAAAGTTCTGTACTACTTCAGCCTACGTAATGTGTGACCTGTCACTGTTTATTTGACTGTTTTTTGGCTCAAAACATGCAATTTGCATCTGTTTTTTTTGTTTGTTTGTGTTTCTGCCTATCTCTGTTCTGGGGCTCGTTCTTAGTACCTCGCTAACTCAGTTAGCTGGATTTGATTGTTGTGGATTTGTCCTGATCTTGGATCGTTCGGTTCTTCGACAC
>JAUMHP010000052.1:7314432-7328926 GCA_032361065.1 Enteromius trimaculatus | reverse complement strand
TTATTGTGATTGCTGGGTGTCTGGTATGTTACAAATAATGAATATGTATATATAATGCAGCGATCTGATTATTAAAGAGCTTGAACAACACATTACTGTTAGACACAATATAAAACGGAATCTGAGACTTTGTTTAAAAAGTACTAAAGACCAATCTTATTGTTATTGAGTGGCGCACTATAACGAATCAAATGGAAGACATAAAATATCAAACGTCCCCGCGAATATTACACTCGATATCATTTCTGCTAATAATCCCATATAAATGCCTTTGGTGTATTAAAAAGGAGTTAAATAAGAGAGCTAGCGCCACCCGAAGGAATGTCGACTGAGTGTGAGCCGATGTTAAGTTGTTCTTGTTCAGTCTAACTAATATTCTTGATATTAAGTGTTTCCACGAGTTCTTAGATCTCATCCCAGTAACATGAAGCGGCCGCTCGGACGCAACAATATTGAAATATGCCTAAATTAATTTAATCTAAATTCAATCTAGTTTTATTTATTTATTTATTTTTTAAACGCCGTCGTAGTAATTCTCCACAAGCCTTTAATAAAAGCTCTTGCTCTGCTTGAGAAAAAGATTTGAGCTCGCTCTTTTGCCATTTCGTCAGCCAATCAAAGGGGTTGTGATCAGTGTTTCTACTATCCATGCATGTCGCCTTTTAAACCAACACACGAGTGCACAATAATCCTAGACAACTCAATCCAGCTATACTAATCGCTAATAGTTAGCGCGATGATCTCATCTTGGATGTCTCATCTGATCTCGGATGTTTTAAGCAACATACGAAGAACGAGCCCCTGGACTTGCACACAAAATGCATTGCAATCATTTCCCAAATTTGTGGGGAAATATTATAACATCTATAAATTAAGCCTGACACAGAGTCAAAACACACTAAAAGGTAGATATACATATATAAAAAAAGGATTTTTTTTATCGTATTGGAATCAGCTCATTTGTTTGTTTCAAAAATCCACATCAAGAAGAATCGTAACAAGAATCATTCCATCTCTAGAAAGGACTGAGACAAAAATAAACAGAATAATACGGGAAAAGACAGATTAGATTTTTTTTCTGATTTAATAAACTGCCCCAAATATAGTTATAAAGGCTTGAAATGAGTTGAAATGTTTAATGGTTTTATTGTGACTCCGGATATAAATCTTTTTCTCTCTCACCTCATCTTCCTCTTCATCCTCTACATCTAGTATCCCAGAATCCTTTTGTGAAAAGGGGTTGTTTTCAGTTCTGTCCACCTCTATCCCCGGGCATGCTCCCTTTCGTATCCTCCGTCCACTCGCTGATCGCTGCTGTGACGTCACAGCATTGTCACGAGCGATCTGCACCTGTGCCTGGAAAACAAACACAAACACATAGGTTTTTGACTAAGGACACACACAAATATAAATCACTACAAACACAAATATAAATCACTACAAACAAACAATTTCAATAAACTCTTAATGTCTAAAATTACTTGCAAACAATTTTAAAAGTGCATAAAACGCTTAATTGTATTACAATAAAATACATTATCAAACAAATAAACCATGGGGGAGGGAAAATGAAAGAAAAAAAATAACTGCAGAATCCTACATGCACTCAAGAAGGAACAAAGTGTGAGCATACGTCAATCATTTTCCCCGTGACATCCCAAGTCAATAGGATATTGTGCTACAGACTGACAAAGCATGTCTTTCCCATCAGTGCAAACAAAGAGAAGGGCACCTGTGAATAAAGACTTCCCATATGCAGTTTTCCTTAATAGAACACTATTCTTTACTGAACACCGCCTGACGTCAGGATTACGTTCAGCGCTCACGCAACTTTCTCCTCAACGACCCCTCAAGTTATTCGTTGAGGAGCAAGATTCGGGGCTGGAGTGCTCTTAAAGCCAAAAAAGGGGCATCTTTATAGAAAACGTGAATGGAGAGAAATCGTCAACGCCATGAGGACGACAGAATAGAAACCAGTCAGTGACAACAGGATGCAAGGCGGATGTTGTAGCTGCTCGGCAGTTCCACAAATAAAAGAGTGATGTCATTGTATTCATCTTAGAATTGTCTGAAGTTCTAGTCCTCTTTTAATCTGGAGTAGAGGCATGTGCGTCATAGCGAGGGTCTATCAGACTGTGGCACATGAAGAGACCTTTGCAATTGCAGAATTCCTTCCCATTAAGAGCATCAGGGCTTCATTAAAAGAAAGAGATTAAAAAATATTAACTCATCGTTTAAGTTCAATTTTGTTCAAACGTAATACAGAGCTTAATGTTTATTTTGTATGCTAGTTAGCAGAGTTGGTCCTGATCTTCTCATGGAAGAAAGAGCATCCCTTTTTCCCAACATATTACTTATAAACCAAAGAAGCAGCATGTTACAGTGGTGTGTTATCTATTGTGCTTCATTGGCTGCTGTGTTCCACTTGTCTGGATCGGTCCCCTCATCTTAAGTAGAGGCATTTGCGTCAGAGTGATGGGGTACGGGACGGCAAACAAAAAGAACGAAACGCTGCAAAAGTTCCTTCCCTACAGCATCCCCCGAAGGGCCCTGACTTTCCGAATTTAAATAAGATATATTACTTATCCACAGCAGCAATTTCAGGATTTAAAAAAAGAATATAACTTTGCTAATGCACTGATGGAAAATTCCAAATAACAGAATACTGTTCCTTGTTAAAAATTAATTGGCATCCATAAAGCACCATAAGTTGTTAGAATGTGGCATGATCTGTGAAGAACTTACTTCCTTCAGAAATATTTGTAATTCCAGCTTCCCAAAAGCATTGACATTTTTCAACAATCTTTTATACTGTATGCATCGTCATTTTACTATAATTTTTGTTGTTTAATACTGTGTAAATATGAAAAGGCATTCGAGAGATTCTAGGATACTAGGTACGCAAAATGTACTCTAAAATAAAATAATTGAGAGTAAGTTCAAAGCCGAAGCCGAACTCATAAATAAATAAATAAATAAAATCCCTTCTTCAAACAGACTTTATACTTAAAATAATGCTCGACAAGGCGATGAATTCCACTAAAGCAGATATAACCAACCTGTAACCAACACAAAGCAGAAGACAAAATGACTATTTTAGCAGTAGTTCTGAAGCTAGCGGAAACATTTGTCATTTCAATGTTCTGATATATTCCTACAGACGAAATATACAAACAGGGTTAAATAAAACAAAACCGGAACAGAAATGGGCTGACAGTAGCTGAAAGAACAAAAGGAACTTGGGGGAGGGGGTAGACTCAAAAGAAAAGGAAGATTTAAATTCAAACTTGAGGTCTATAACATAATCTTTGACTAACCACTTCTATACACAGTACTCCACACACATACACAGACTCTCTGTGCTCCACAGCTTACAATGGAGCCATTATTACAGCAATGGATCTCCCAATATATTTATTTTCAGATCATTTGTTAGTGGAATTAAAACAATCACAGGCTCAGAGACTGGGCCTAATTTCCAGTGGAATAGGAACCAGTCTGCGAGTCTGGATCACAGAGCCCCTAGACAAATAGCCTTCTGTTATTAGTGGTTCGCTCTCGCGCTTACTCGCTCCTCTGGAGTTGAGGATGGAAGAATGAAGCAGGGAGGAGGGAAGCAGAGCCATCCAACACTCAAGAGAAGCCATCTCTGCTATGGAAAGGGAAGTGGATCTACTTGAGGTTGAGGGTCTTGCCCTGAAATAACCGATTTATTGCCCAAAGGTATTCAGTGGTAGTAGCAATGCCATCTGTCTTGTGACATCAGCCTGAAGAACGTGGAAACTTCAAGCACTTCTCCACACCACACTAACAATGTGACCATAATATGCGGTGATGGATGGGCAAAAATGACTAAGAAGTGGACAAATACAGAGTCAAAAAAAGAAAAGTGAAACCCCTGAACAGAAGAGAAACATAAATGATGGGAGGAACAGGCGCTCTGTTCTTCATCAGTCAGCAGAGAGCAACCGACCCATTCTTCTCTAGCTTCTACAGTCAGAATGTCTCCAACGTCACTCCACCGCAAAACCACTGGTGCAGAAACCCACAAAAAAGGGAAAGAGCGACGGCACCCTCCTGTATTTAACAGCAAAAACCACTACTGAAGCTGCAAAAAGGCCACAATGAGCGCCAACATGTAAGCAGAGCAGTCACATCTGTTTGCGAGGAGAAGTCGCAGGTCAGAACCAGGAGCCAGCGTCTGTGTCAGCAATCAAGCCTAAGAGAGTGTTACAGATTGATTCTCCCAGTTAACAGAAAGCTTGTGCAAGGTGACATTAGAGCTTGATTTATCGTTCACTTGGTTTACTTTTGAGGAACAACTCCATAGCTTTGCTCTAATCAGCACGTGCCTGGTTACAGCCAAAACACACACACGTGAACGCGCGCCAACAAGACAAATCTTACAGGACTCAAAGACATGCAAGAAAACAAACTTTAATAGGAGGAATGTGAGGCTTTGGCAAGTGCTGGCTGGACGGCCACTTTGTTCAAAGGTTACTGGAGTTTGAATTTTGGTTTAACTCTACACTGACATTCCACTTCTGCGGGAGAGATTACAGAGCAGCAGAGACAGGCAGAGTCTGGGGTGACCTCTGCTGCCATCTACTGGATGCAAGTGGAACTACAAGATGGAGAGCCTGGGCTCGTGGAAATAAGGTGAGGTGAGATCAAATCGAGTGTTTTGTTTGTTCATAAGCGAAGAAATAAATTGGAACATTTTTTTTTTAATTTCCAAGGAAAAAGGAAGTGATGTAAAACTCCTTGATACAATGCCAGGGTGCTGGTATGTGGTTGTTTTAGCACATTGCTGTGCAGTTGTTAGTGTTTTGGACAGGTTAGTTATTGCTTAAAGTTAAATACAGTCCTAAAGTCATTACAACATGACGACACATAAATTAGAATTATAGATTTTTTTAAAAATCAACATGTAGACCGAACCTGGAACTTCTCAGCTAAAGCAGATACTTGAGGTCCCATTGCCGTTTCTACCAAAAACCAACTTCCCTTCTCTCTTTTATAAGTAGATAGACCTGGAGATACAAAGTCAGGCTCCAGTGCAGAACAGTTCATTCAAACAGTACGTTCCCAAAAGAGAGTCGATGAAGATCAACTCCAGCCGTACCCTGGATCAAGGTTTATCTCAGAGACTCGAGCAGTAGCTGAAGTTGGCAGCCAAGACCGGGTCAAACATGGATCGCATCAGCGTCAGCAGAATCTGGGTCAAATGGAAGTCCATGATGGGAGATGGTGAAGGATGCTGGGGTGGGAGGAAGAGAAGTTAACCACGTTTTGAACCCGAACAGCCACGCATGGTTAGGACACCACCACGTGGTGATGTAGACACAAGTATGTGCGCGCATTTGACTGGGTGCTTGTGCATGCTGCAAAGCGTGTGGTTCAAGAGTTTGAACTCTGTTCTGTACAATTAGCTGCTTTATGCCAGAGGCCACTGGAAGGGTAGGACAGGCACCCAAGAAAATACATAACCAAAATCACATGGCCCAGTGTGTTTCATTATCTGTTTGGCAATCTTGTCCACCTTGCATGCAACCAATGTTACACTCTGGGATTAATCCTTACAGCTTATGCAAATGGTTTAAAATGGCACAAGAACTTATTTGCGCATCTGCATGGCTCTCTGTGGGGTTTTGTTACGGTCAGTAGAAATTTATGAAACAAACATGGAATATTGACCGATTGTTCCCAATTTGACTCCATCTCTTGTGCAATCCACCCTTCACCCCGTTACGTGATTCCTTTTCTTTTCTACTCCCATAATCGCTTCAATAAATCCCAATACTGAACACAGATGACCCACTACACCAGGAGGTCTCAAACTCCAAAGATATAGAGGCACAAGTGTTGGGCTGGCCGAAAAATTGCAACCAATACAAGGAGTAAATTTTATATTTTTAGTATTCAAACTTGAACTTGGTGAGAAGTATACTTCTTTTATTTCTTTTTTCATAGCAAGACACGTGTCTTGAACAGCAAAACAGCCTACCAAGATGATTTCTGAAGAATAATATGACCTGGCTAATGCATGCTGAAATTCTGCTTTATAATAAAATCACAAAAAAACACTTTACTGTATTCACTACACATTAGATATAATGTAGGTGAATAAGGCAAATAAGTGAAGTAATTTGGAAAACACTAACATTAAAGGAATAGTTCACTCAAAAATAAAAATTCTGTCATCATTTACACAAAGGCAGATACTTTGAAAAAAGTTTGTAACCAGGCTGTTTTAGGTCTCCACGGACTTCCATTGCAGGAAAAAAAAATACTGGAAGTCAATGGTGACCCAAACAGCCTGGTTCTATATATCTGTCTTTGTGTTAATGATGACAGAATTTTTATGTTGTATAAAGAGTATAACTTCAATTGCATTGCTGTTTTAGGTGTGTAATGAGGCATGTTGAACTGACATATACTTAGCTACTGCAATAATCCCTACAAAATCTAAATCAGAAAAATTGACAGCCTTAAAATCTAAGCATGATGTTCCACATGTAAATATAAATCTCTTTTTTATGTGAATTTAAATAACTTCCAAAGAATGATACCACATGGTGCTAACACAAACTAAAAGATGTGAATTCCCTTTGAAAAACAAAGCAGATGATCGGAGAGTTCAAACCAAACAGTCCCCACCATCCAGATTGGACCGGTGGAAACTCACCAAGTACCAGAGCTTCGGGAGCCAACAGTTTGCTAAAAACTATGGACCAGGGCGCAGGCTGATGAGGAGAGAGGAAAAAGGGACAAAGTGGAACGAAAGGCTGGGCCGGGGCGACTGGAAGCAGACCAGCAGCAGAGTAAATGGGTATCTCTGATTACAACTCATGGTGTCCACATGCATTTGCTCATGAATGCATTAAAACCTGCTGGTTGAACACATATCTACTGTACCTCAGCCTACCTGGATGAATACACGTATTGTATTATTCTCCAACTAGCTCTCTCTCCTTCAACATCAGAGACAAAATTAACTTTCCACAAACCAGTGTTGGGGAAGCTACTTTGAAACTCTAGCTTGCTAAGCTACATGCTACTCATAATTTGAAGTGATTAAAGTACAGTAAAATTTCAATTGAGGAAAATGTTGCAAAACTAGTCCCAGATACAAAAAGCAGCCAACTACGTTACTACATTAAAGCTGGTCGTTAAATTTAAAACTACAACTATACAAATACAACTAAAACGACTAAATTATATCATCCATAAAAGCAGCAACACAAATAATGAGTATTAAGCTTAAGTCGCGAGTTCGAGTCCCAGCTCGCAGACCTTTCCCAATCCTATCCCCTATCTCTCTACCACTTCACTCCCTGTCTTCATTGGTCTATCCTATCAAATAAGGGCAAAAAAAAAAAAAAACTAAATAAAAAAATGAGATACAATAAACACAGTGCATATAAAGGACTTAGCTAGAAACATCAGCAGAAATTAACTTGTTTCTAAGAACACATAGGGCCTATTATGTTAGCATAGGGACTCAAATGGATGAATCATTTCTTGAATCGTTTCATTTAAACAAACCGTCTGAACAAATAGTCGAATGGGTTGAATTTCCAACGCTTCATATAAGACAGAAGACCGTTTAGAAAAGCTGCTCAGCTCGCTTGGCTGTAAAGCTGCATGCACAATAAAACGTGAAATAAAAACCAGCTATGTAAGCTATACTATTCAGAAAAAAAGCTGCACAACTTCAACTACTGAAAAAATTGAAAGTATTGGGATGTAACTAACAAATGGTTCACATAATAAAACGTTAACACATTAGAGCACAGCATCACACAACACACAAACGCCTGGTTTTGGTCTTTTTCAGTGGGGGCTATTTAAACTCTTCTCTGACATCTTTTTGGCTACGTTTATTCCCCTGTGTTTCATAATTAGCGTCAGCAACTGATTGATTTTGAGAGGAAATGCTGGTGATTAGAAGGGCATTCTGAAGAAAATGTGAGGGTGGCAAAATTAGCACTGATGATGCAAAGGTGTATTTATGAAAGTGGTTCTCAATCTTTGATTCCAAGGCCCCCCTTACTGCAAATAACAATATTCAATTATCTGCATAACTTTGCGCTTGTAATTAAGAATTTGAAAATATAATTTCACATACAATTTGCACCCAATAAAATATAACTTGAAATTATTAGAAAGATGTATGCCCATGAAGTAAAAAAGCCTCAACAAGGTTTTTCTGGATCTTCAAGGAAAAGGAAAAAAACCTTCAAAACTAGAAATATAAAATCTGATTGCTTAGAAAATTATGAGTTCACCTCCTCCACGATATTTGAGGCTTCATTCAACTTTAGCAATAGTAAGGTCTAACTTTGAAACCACCACCAATGTAACTTTCACACATTAGCATCTATCAAGGCCAGTTTTATTCCTAAGTGAAGAAAGTAAAGAGAATGGAAAAAAAAACGAGGCCAGATTTTTATATTGCTTGGGAGATCTTAATGTCTATTTGGCGTTTCATATTCTAATGCACTCCTCACCCCATCTTGGTCTAATAACTTTAAAAGAAAGCAGAGGACTTTTCTGCATTCCAACGAGAAATCCACTCAATTTCTCTCATATGTGTTCCCTGGGTCTTCTCCGTGTCTCTGTGCACTGTCCTTGAAGTAGTGTCCATACACAGTGTTCCACGATTCCTCTGGCATAAACAAAAGTGACCTGAAACGGTCTTTGATTCGGAACAGATTGGTAGCTCTTTTTCCTCCAGACTAGATGACTAGATGGTCAGAGATAAGATGAAAGGGAAAAAAATTGGGAAAAAGCACATTAAACAACCAAAGAACAAGGACTCCATCCTTCCCTCAGAGACCTCGCGTTGAAACCCAGCTGTGACTGCCAGGTCAGCTGCGAGTACACGAGGCAGCTGTCATAGAATAGTTCTGATACACCTCCAGGCATTACTCAGACATGAGTGTACACTCTCTCTCACACACACCTGTTTCATGGCAGTCTCTCCGATCTTATCCGAATGCTTGCGGATGCTCTCCAGGAAGTCTTTGAGGTCAGACATTGAGACGTCTCTGATGTGCGTGCGCAGGCGTGGGATATTCTCTGACATGATGCCGCAGAAGCGATATGATCCAGCTTGAGGCAAACAACTCTCCTCCAACTGTTCCAGGGTTCGTAGTGCTGGGTAGTATCTGGCAGGAAAGTAAGGCAGGGTCAGAAACTACCACACATATCTTTTATTTCAAAAACTTCTCCACTATTAATGACCTCACATGCAGGGCTCAACAATAAGGTTTTTCGAGGAAGACAAAATCATTTTTTATGTCAATTAATAATAAAATAACCTAAATTAATATTCCTATTTCCAATACAGTCTAATGAAAATTAATCAGGAAAAAAACAACAACTGCACCTGCTTATGAATAGCCTATGGCTTGATGCTGGAGTATCTAAATAGTCTATAACATAGTGCAAAAACATGAAAACTCATTAAACTTGTTATTTTCATGTACGTCTCCATAATTTAATAATGGGCTAAGTTTTTTTTTTTTTTTAAATGGATTAAAAACAGACTATTTGCACATGATATGCGCAATAGCTGAAATTATGTATGGAAACAGCTTAAGGGCAAATGTTTTTGCGATACAACAAAACTTATGCGACAATTCGTTTTTTTAAGGATGATAATAATAAATAATAATAATAATAAATTAATTAACTATAAATATAAATATATATTTTTTCTCTCTCTCTCTTCTATATATATATATAATGTAAATATTAACATTTTATTTGTTCTATTTATGATTTTAAATAGAATTTCTACAATTTCATTATTAGCCATTTCTAGAGAATTTTACCTAAATCAGCAAAATGACCAACAAACATAAAATAGCACTAAAGGACAAATGACAGTCATGTAAACTGACCCAAATCTCTCCCCAGGTCATCTTTATTGTTGAGCCTTGCACATGCACTACATGTTTTAACCTTTGGTTAAAGACTTAGATCTCAGCATGATAACAATTTAACCCAATCAAGATGATCTCAGAGATGAGCTATGCTCATCACACACACGCACACACACTCAATACAGCATCACAGTCACGCAACATTACACAGCAGACCCGACGCCGGGGAGAGAGTCTCTCTTGGCCGACCCTGCTGCTACCTCCAGGCTAATGGCAAAACCAAGCACACGAGAGAGATGGAGAAACATGGAGAGCAGAGATAAATAAAAACCAAAATGGATGGAAAAGTTGCAGGCCCATGCCGATGCTCAGGTCACACGGAGGACACGAAAAGACACCAAAGCCAATGCTTCAAAAACATTTTGAGTGGCACTTTCAAACACAGTTTAGGTGGATTAGTTTTTTTCAGTGGTGAAGATCTGTTAGCGAGGGACCCTTTATATATAGATAGATAGATAGATTGATAGATCATAATATATTATATTGTGTATAACAAAATATTCTTTCCCTTTCCCACATTTTTCCACATATGGCCCCCGAGGGTTGGAACATGCTTGTAAATAAGAGCTGAGTGCTCATAAGGATGCAGGTGACAATCCTGTATCATCTCCACCTGGTTCCCTCTTTCACTTTCTCCACATTTCTATCAGATGTCTACTATCCTTCACCATAAAAACAAAAAACCATAAATAAGAATGAATGCCTGATTATGCTGGGACAGGTCAAATGTTTGCAGCTGCTAAAGCTAAGAAAATCCAATCCAAATGTGTCCTCTGTGTCTCTGACTCCTGACAGCTGCCAAATGCTGCTTTGGACATCTACGACATCTGAAAAACTCTCTGTCTGTCTGGTTACAGCTTCAGTCACATCATACTGGATGAGATACTCCAGCAGTCCAGTTATCTACGGCCTGTTTAAATCATCAACACCTCGCTCTCTCTTTCCCAGCTGGGAATGTTCTGTTCTCAAATTAGCTTTTTTGAGTAAAGGTGTTAAAATATTTGGGGCACTGAACTGCGCTTGTGTATTTAAGTTCAACCTTGATAAGTTTATCTCTAGTGCCATCTAGTGCTCATGTGCAGCTTACACAAAAAAGGCATGTGAGCAGACATCGTACCTTTTAGCCCTCATCTGCTCCTGTAGTTTGCTGTACATCTCCAACACTGCAAGAAAAAATTGAGATGGATATGTATTGGTGTTAAAGCAATAGTGCTGCTTAATTTTATGGAAAAATGATCTTTAGAATTTTTCAATGAATAGAAAGTTCAAAGAAGAGCATTTATTTGAAATAAAATCCTTCAAAATGAATGAACCACAAACTAAGCATTCATTTTAAATAAGGAAAAAGACCTTATTTATTTATCTTACAATGCAAAGCTATATCCGACTTATTAACTGTGTTAAGAAAAGTTAGATGTTCAATATATGCAAATTTGCCATTGTACTACGGCTGGTGTTTGAATTAATAAGATTATAAAACACAAACTTGATTACTAATATACAACAATCTTTTAAGGTAGCCTAAGGGAAAATCCATATTTATTTGTTAAACGCAGAGAAAAACCTTTCCATTTTGTTAATGAAAGTTCAAAAGTTTAATATAGGTGAATTTGTGACTGTAGCATTTTATTGTATATGCTTTTTTATTATTAATAATAATAATAATTATTATTATTATTATTATAATGAGCCATAAGCATTCGTTTTAAAAAATAAAATAAATAAATCCAAAAACCTTAATTTTTTTGTTATAACACAGGTACGTCAGTCTTATTCTTTTTGGATTTTCTGTTTAATATTAACCTTAATATCAACCTTAAGCTTTTTATTTTAAGAAAAGGAAAGATCTAACATTTAAGACAAAAATAAGTGCTACAGACATGAGAATGCGAGATCTGTTGCTGATGAGGTAAACGTTCTCTCTACTGTCTGTTTGTTATGTCTGTAGAAATGGTTGTTAATTCTAAATTTGGGTACAGCAGATATGTTACAGGAAATAATATAATCAAAAACCATGTCAACAAATGATTTTTTTAAATTCAGTTTAATATCTTTAAAAAATTGAAACTACTTTTACAGTCAATTTCATTCAAAATAACTCATGTTTAACCTTTGTAAACATGAGTTATTGTATCGAACCATTGTAGGTTCAGCCTACTATTTCAATATAAACTTCATTAATATACAAATAAATACAATCATTTTTTGGTTGTTGTTTAAAAATTCATTCATTTTTAAACACCACACCCCCATTATTTCATGGGCTGAAGCACCCTCAGGACCTCTACTTCCTGTGGTAATAGGTCAGATGTACCTGGTAAGCAGTGTGTGAGTTTGTCGATGGTGGTGGCGATATTCCTCTGCTGCAGACGGCACTGTCTCAGTTCATCCATCGATGTCAGGAGCTGCAAGAAACAGAACCAGCCATTTTAACAACGCTCAAGGTTATAAATATATTTGCTTTTAAATATAACGGTTTCTGAATCAAAGACACACCTCCTTGCCATCATTTTGGAGCTTTTGATTGGTCTCAGTCACCTGACACTGAGGAAGACAAAGCAACCAATTATCCATGCATCAAAACAGAAACTATATATGTCTGGATTTTTCCTGAAACATTACACACAAGTGTAAAAAATTTTTAGTTCAGGTCTTTAATGTTCTCTTTTTACTTGTTTGGTTTTATAGAATTTACTCAAATCCTCATTTTCTCTTTCTGCACCTTGAGTTTCTGGGCTTCTCCGCGCACTTTGAGCAGCTCAGTAATGGAGTCCACAAAGCCCTGGAAGTGATGGTTGCACATCTTCTCAATTTCGCGGTCATGGTTTCGGATCCGCCCCTCCAGTTTATCCATGAAGAGTCCATGTTCCTGTCCATCATAAACAGACCTTCCAGAAAAAAATGAAAAGAAAAGAAAACAGTGTCAAAAGGACTATATATAAAAATACATGTAGTATACACTATATCAAAGCTACATACAATGTATTAAATCATTACTCTATTTATTTACACACATAAACAGAATGATAACTGAAAAGATTATAAAAAGGCATATGAAGTGTCTTGCTGCTGTTTAACAACTTGTAATAAATGAGATAGCTCTTCGGATAGAGTGAATGAATGCTAAGTCTCTGTAAAATGCCAAATCTGTGGATGACACTAGATGTTTACCACTAGGTGGCAGTAGAAGATATTAAATAAACTCAAGAAGCTTGGAACGTCAGATGAATTCAATAAAAAAATGCATACATTATTCCTTTTCCTCTTAAATCAGACAAAACACAGCCAATGGCAAGGGTTATTTGAAAATATATGCAGTTTTACTTCTTCAGCTCTGCAAAGACCAAAAAAAGTTCTATACCACACAGCATGTTTTCTTGCAGATTCCATATTTAATTTTACAAACCTGACCGAAGTCCAAACAGTTCCCAGTACAAGTGACAACAGAATAAGATTAAATCTGATTCAATCTGGTTTGGTTCTAAGCTGTTCTTCTCAATACAGACTGCCGGGAGCAGTTTTATAGACAACACTGTCTTAATACCACCATTGAGCAAGCCATTGGTAAAATAAGCATTCGATAGTGAGACTAGGAGTCAGCAGAGGTGCTCATTCCTCTCTGCTTGACTTTCATATCTCACTCTCCTGATGGAGGTTATCGTATGAAAATGAACTGTCAGGGAAGCATATTACATAAACAAGGCTTCACCTGAGCAGAGCCTTCCTATGGCTCAGGAAATGTCGTCCATTACCACAATCTTGACGTCACTGATGGCTTCCTCCACAAACACTCACACACAGTAAACACACCTCATATCTAGAGCTCCAAGGTGAAAGCACTTCCCAACCTGATTTTAGCATTTCATAGAGGAAGATGCTGGAAGGAAATGGGAGCACAGTACAGGAAAAAAAGAACACGGGGATAGACAAAAGAGCAGACGTGCTCCAATTAAGTCATGCAATATCTCCAATACTCACCACTGAGCCAAGCAACAATGAAAAACCGTTATAAAACTACTCTCTCATGGTAACTCTGGCATGACTTGATTTTTTCCCAATTGAGAAATGTTGGATTGTTAGATTGACCAGCCCTCACAATAATGTACATCATCAATAAGGAGATATTTACGAGGGATTATGAGGAGGATAGTATTTTTTCCAGATTCTTCTCTTCCACCGTTTCCTTTTCAGACACTGTTCTACGAGAAAAAAAAGACTTAATAAATAATGCTAATTTAAAAATATTTTAAAATGAAATATATATATAACCCCTAAATATTTTGGATGTAAGGGTCATCTTTAACAATCTGTGTTGCACAACTCCCTTAGCAAGAGTCACAAAAACAAGTAAAGGCATGGGAACAAAAAGCTGAACAAATTGTAAATAGCCCAGCTGGAGTGTCCAGCTGAGTGAGACTGTACCACGTCCACCTCAAGGATATCTCTCAGTCCAGATATTTGAGGAAAAAAAAAATATATATATATATATATATTTTTATATATATTTTTATATATATTTTTATATATATATATATTTTTAT
>JAUMHP010000052.1:7282782-7305087 GCA_032361065.1 Enteromius trimaculatus | reverse complement strand
TGAGCTCGATCGGTTTCCGGGTCATAGGATGGAGGACAGAGGACCGAGGAGACGAGGAGGGATATTGAGAAGCACCCTCAGAGAACACACAGTCCATTAGCTCCATACAGCCAATTAGCAAACAAAAGTGATGTACCCTTGCTTTACTACACAACTTGACCTTACAGTGTAATACATGGGAAATCTCCATGTTGAGGTCCTTCCAATGTGCAGTGATGGTGAAAGTTTAGTTATATGAGGTGTTTATGCTAGTAAACAAATAAAAACATAATACTTCTATTGCATCATAATTGCAACTTGTTTTTATAGGCTGGCTCTTCTCATCTTATCATGCCCATCCACTAGAAATAACATTTTAACCACAAAAAAAAGAAAAACACAAAAGCTTAACTTCTTGGTCAGCAAGCATTAACTTCACGGTATGCACATGCCATATATTGTCTTTTTATGTGAAACTGTTCTAAACTACCCAAACTAGGATTAAACATGCAAACACTGGCTCGGCTAAGAAGTCAGGTTGTACTCGCAATGTCACCTCATTCTGCAAAGACCCGGCAGAGGGTGTGAGTTTATGAAACTGTTATCAATGTCCCCCACACACCCTACTAGCACCACAATTAGCATCAATATTTCCACAACATGTACAACAAATTATTAACAAAGTAACAGGAGCTGGGTTAAATTAGCGATTGGTAGTAGTATACAAACAACATCGTTGACAGTGGAAAAGGCACACTTATTTTTACTGTGCTGAAGACAGACACGTTATGCTCTGTAGGTTCTGTGTTCTTGCTCAAGATATTGTGAATTTAATCATCACAGATCAAATTCACTGCTTCAGTTGAGTCTTTATGCTTTCACGTCCTAATGAGTGACCAAAAACAAGTAAATGATAATAAATATAGGCCATGGAAGATAAACTAAAGCTGAACCAACTAACCTAAATAGCCTAACGTACTACTGGCTTGTTGTTGGTTTCATTTTTTAACCATTTTTGAGAGACTTTTCCGACATTTAACTTTAATTTGTGGTTTGCAAATGTACCTCAACCTAGTTTCTACTATGCTATGCTAATTTGGTGACAACTGATTTTGACTTTTATAAGCAACTTATTTGTCTCATAAATACTCGTGTCCAATGAAAACAAATGTGTCATCAAGCTCTGACGCAGAAATACACGTTAGGAAAAATCAAAACGGCAACTGTTTTGAGAAGTTAAAAACCTAGGGTCACTTCCCTAAATACAATGGACAGCAGCAACACAACACGGCGTTGACGTCTCTTTTGGTTTGTTTTGAAATATAGAGCGTTATTCATTATAACGTTACTCAAATATCCGCCTGCTCTCCGGGAGCCATGCAGGGGGACATGTGAGAGGAATACTAACTAAAACTTTCTCTAAACCGCTACTGAGCACCTCCTTTACCAGCATGACAACTTGAATGGAAGATTTCCAGGCAAGTCTATCACTGAGAAGTTGAGGGAACAAGGAGAACAGCCTCTCATGGAACCTTTGAACCAAAATGTCACATCGCACCCCGAGCACAGTAGCCTCCGGTTCGGTTAACGAAGACTTACCGGAGTGTTGGCCCGATGCAGTTAGTGTCTGTGCTCTCAATCTCACGCAGGATTCGCTCGTGCTCTGCCGCTGTCTCCGCGCTCGCCATCTTCCATAACCTCGCGACGCGCTCTCGAGAACAAACGCAGCGCCCAGAGTGCGCGCTCGAGCGAGAGAGAGAGAGAGAGAGGGGGAAAGACTGGAGCTTTTACTTCCGGTATTACTGTTGAACGATTAAAGCAAAATAAGTTTTAGAGGGGACGTAGCAGTTGTATTTATCTGTAATACTGCAGTGCATACGGAGGAGACATTTATTTGAAACCCCCCTTTTTATTATACTATTATTAACTTACTAGTCACAGTAAAATAAAAAATAAACCCAGGCTGTTTAATGAGGGAAATATGCTCAGTCAGTTATTGAATGAATGCATGACACAATATGATAATTTTTATGCTAATTATTACAACCCCTGCGTGATATCAACTCAAAGCCCTGCACTGCAAGACAGCGACATCTTGTGCTTCATGTAGACCTATCAAACACACCACCATTGGATATTAATAATTATTAAACGTGACATGGACATGATTCAGGACATAAACATTTTAAAATATCAATTAAATAAATATTTACATTTTTATTTATCATAATTATTTGTCCTTTTAGCACTGAAGATAGTCTAGCAAGGACTGTAACGTTTGCTTTTGTGTGTGTGTGTGTGTGTGTGTGTGTGTGTGTGGTCCCCTTTCTTAACTTTGGATTTTGTCCGGATTGTTTGCCTTTTTGCTTTTTGTATTTTTCTCTATTGATTCAATCTATACATCCAATTATAAACAAGATATATATAATAGATATATAATAGATAAACATAATTATTAATCTAATTGGCGCAGAATTGTGTCACAGTTTTTCCTCAATAATGTATTGCATCATCACAGTCATTATCATAAAAGAAAACGTTTTGGCTGTCCATAGCAAAAACTCTTTAACTGACCACTCGCCTGGTAAACGAAATTAAAAATAATAAAATCATTTTAAGTCATCCCCTTTTCATGTAAGCTATTCATTTATTAGGTAAATAAGGGGCCATCATTTTAAAGGGGGTTTCTATACATTTTCTTAGGGCTGAAACGTTATTAACACAACAATGCATGTGTTTATCTCAATGAAGTTGTTATTCTTCACGCTGTGTGAGTTGGAGGTGATTTTCCGTTGCGCGTCTACTCCAAGCAGTACGGGCGCGTGTCAGGACAGCAGCAGGAATCCAAACACAGAGACCCGGAGCACCCGGAAGACTCAGTACACCGACAGACTCCAGAAATCGGTAGGCAACTCGATAGCTTAAATACTAATAGTTAAACAAATACACAACGCGATTACAAAGTAGTATTGAAGCTTTAAAAAGTTATCAACCAGCGGTCGTTGGACGGTACAATCTCTTTTTAAGAGTTTGGGGTGACACCGAGTCCCAAAGTTGTAAGCAGAAGTTTCCTGTTGATCCCCCGTTTTTATATGTGACCGTGAGAGATTGCAACCGTATCTTAAAATGTAATAACTGTGGTTGCCATCATGATACGTAACTCGACAAACATATGATACGTAATTAGCGTTTGCACAACTAATTTTTAAAAAGCCTGGTATTGGTGATACTGTTATTGTTTTGTTTATTGTCGGATAATGCAGGCTATTTTTAAACATCAGCTGTTAGAAATATGTCTGTGGTCAGTTTACACTATAAACGATCGCGAGTCTGTGAGCTCAGACCATAACACTTTGTTTTTGGTCTTATTTTGGTGATGGTGGCTCAACTGCGCAACAGTGTTTGCCCGTATTAATCACGCAGTATTGCATCGTTTGTCTCTTTACCTGTAGCTTAAGAGGTTATATTGTTGATCCTGACACTGCTCGAAGCTATTTCATAATGTGAAATAACACACAAACAGCAACAACCAATGTTTCTTTTTCTTAAATAGCAAATGTGTATAAATGAAAGAGTAATTCATCATCTTTTTCTTTTAACTTGCAGTTTAATCATGGCACAAATGTTCAGTATCTCTGACAGCGAGTCCGAGACATCAGAAGACCAAGAGGAATCAGGCCAGATGAAAGTTAACCGTGAATCACCACAGAGAAAGCAGCATCTCGCTGTGCCAGATAGGATGAAAGGTGAGTCAGTCTCAAGGGCCTGTAGGATAGTTACAAGAACACACGTCATTTCTGTTGTATCCTGGATACGCAGGGCAATTGCTGGCAAAAACAAGAATGTAGCACATTGCTGCAAATCTCAAACATGTTTTTTTTTTTCATATGGATGAACTCAGTGGTGGCATTGGTTTTAGCTTGAAAAACCAATAATGAAACTAAATTATTTCACATTAAGGCATGCTTTAAATGCCTAAATATAAAATGTCATTGTAGGCGACGAACTAGGGAGACACAGGAATCTTTCCATGAATGATGAGGATCTTCTGGAGACTGGGGCAGCAGATGAAGGCGATTTGGTTGGAGGCGATCCATTTAGGCCAAGATCTCGCTCGGCTCCTCCTTCTCTGTGGGCAGCCAAGAAATATGGCCAACAGCTAAGGAGAATGAGTGACGAGTTTGACGTCCTCCTTGATAAGGGGGTAAGGAAGCCTAGTTTCATTAAGAATAGTGATCAACATCAAGGCAAGCTAAAACTGTTTAACCTACTTATTAAACAACGGAAAGTTAAAAGGGCTTTTTTTTATCTTAAATCTCTTACAGATGAAGAGGGTGAAGAGCGCAGGAACAACGCGCCAGATGCGGCAGTCCCCCAGCTGGTTGGCCTTCCTTTGGAGTCACAAAGAGTCTGATGCTGAGTCGCGCCCCGCAGAGTGAATGACAGTGAATGAATGACGAATGAAGAGAGAAAAGAGGACTACTGTACATAACAATTGGTGGCAGAAGAAAAGGATGCACTGCTGTGAAGAGAAGGAAGAAATCCATTGACTGGTTTTAAACCCTTTTCATGAACTGCACTGGGACCCTTGACTGTGGAAAAGCATAATCGGTTTCTCACTGGCATGTGCTAGCCCACAAAAATGACAAAACCGGAGAATCTCCAATTTTCTTTGAGCTCTGGGAATATTATGCAGTAAATCTCATAAATGTGAGAAAACTGGAAATCAGATTGTTTAAATCATAGACTTCCTGTCACACTGCCACATCTGTTTCCATACTCAGATGAAATTAAAAGAAGAAATTTTATTATACATTATCTGTTAAATAAATTTTTACACTATTTTCAGACTGTCAGCTGTTTAAAAAAAACTTTATACCGTAAATGGACTTTGGCCACTTTGAATAGTCCTTTTGCTTTATTACCATCTCTCGAGTCATAAAAATCTATTGGAAGTTTCTACAACAAGCACTAAAGTTTAAAAACAACAATGGGTCTAAATACCCAAGAGCAGGGGACACAATCATTACTGGTATTACTTGAACATAAAATTTTCAATGCCTTGTAACTTTTTTATTAATTAAAAACATGCTATTGTGATGTTATTGTTTGTAACCAATATCGCATATGAAGAAACAAATAAAACACTTTTAGCACAGGCTGTTCTTACTTTTTTTCTGAAACATAATATGTAAGTACTATTCTTCATGTAACAGAATTTGCCAATATATCAAACTCCATTTGTTTACTTATTAGTCACACTCCTTTGTTTTATGCAAGGTTCACCAGAAATTGTAAACGGAGGTTGAACTTAGACACACAGTTAAAAAAAAAAACCTCCCAATACTATTACATAGTTAGCTAAATAAATATAATCTATAGGAATTTGCTAACTCTTCAGTTGTTTTAGTTTTGGTTTAATATGTTGTTTACCTCAGAACATCTCTCACAGTACAAGTGGTCGAGTAAGTAGTAGGAATTTTGTTAAGTCCAAAATGTAGTTTTTGTCAACGAGTTGTCTTTAAGACACTTGTGTTGGATCCCAGCAGAACTTCTCCCCGCAGTCAAGAGCAGAAAGCCTTTCCATATCCTCCTCACTAATCTCAAAGTCAAACAGACGCCCATTCTCCTCCACACGAACTCGCTCACAGGATTTTGGCAGCACTGGAATGTTCTGTTGTATGGCCCACCTCAGCAACACTTGGGCTGATGTCCTACCATATTTTTTGGCCAAATTCAGAACCACATGGTCTGATAGTAGAACCCCGGTTCCAAGAGATGAGTATGCCTGAAAACACACTCCTCTTTCCTTACAAAGTGCCCTCAGGTCCTTTTGAAGCAGCTTTGGGTGGAACTCCACCTGAAGAACTGCTGGGGGCACTTTACAGCTCTTCAGTAGCTCCTGCATGTGTACTACGGTGTAATTAGACACCCCAATGGCCCGAAATCGTCCTTCGGAGTAGAACTCCTCTAAGACTGTCCAGCTTTGAGCACGGTTTTCAGGGTTTCGTTTATCCCCTGCTGGCAGCCCCTGAGTACCTGGCCAATGAATAAGATATAGGTCAATGTAGCCCAATCCCAATTGCTCCATGCTCCGCAGGCAACCATCTCTGGCTTTCGACCCCTGATCTTTGGGACCCAGTTTACTAGTAATAAAAACGTCTTCTCGAGAGAGGCCATGTTTGGGAAGCAGACATCGGAGGGCATGACCTAATTGTGCTTCATTATGGTACACTGCTGCAGTGTCAAATGCACGGTAACCAGCTGTCAAAGCTGCATCCACAGCATTATAAGTGTCCTCTTGACCCTGCAAACGGAAAGTGCCCAGTCCCAACAAAGGCATCCGAGTCCCAGTGTTGAGAGTTACAGACGGCTGCGGGTCAGTCATTTGGAGAGAAGGTAGCCTTATTTTGACTATAAAAGCTGTAATGCATTAAGAAGCATGTGCATTAATAATAAGATAATTAAAATGAGACTGAGATGATAAAATTGGATCAGCAGAAACATTAACTCACCTTGCCGGGTTTTTTGAAAACGAAAAAACTAAAGGGGGCAGCGAATCCAACACGCTCAAGGTTCAATGATCTTTTCCACGTAAATAAGAATACTAGTTTATCTATGTTCTACCTGTAACGAGTAAGCGATAAACATTGTCTTCAAACAGCCTTATCTATGCCAAGTTCTGTACAACTCGCTCAACCTAACATTATCATGTGACAATAAAGGGGCGGGACATACATCTGTGGTTGGAATTCTCGTCACTATAGAGATAGCAGCGTTTTGCGTCTCACTGGATGTCCCATTTGACCAATCAGAGATTGTTTTCATGACCTGTGGGCGGGACTGCTGACAGCGCCTGACAGGCCCGCGCTCTTTTTCAACGTTCTTAAACTGTTTGGCGCGAAATACTTGAGGCGTTACGGTAACTTATACTTTTGTTTATTAACCAGGTCATTGCCATTTAAAATTTTTCTACGGTTCTGTATTTGTATGTAATTTTATAAATTACAAAAACTCATGGAATTGATCATTTGGCCTAGCAAGCAGGAGTTGTTCAGTAATCTAGATTGCTGTAAACTATACACATATAAACATAAAACATGCCTTTATCAAATAGGTAATATCATCTTTCTTGTTTAATACTTTTCCAAGTGAAGGTTCCATTTAGATTTAAGAGTAACAATGTCAATCCAGGCCTTTTCCTTTCCTGTACCTGAGACCAGATTTTTTCAGGCTGGACAAGAAGTCTTCAAATTCAGGATAAAAAGTGGAGACATGAGCAGGCAAGTTTATTTAATTTGTTTAATGTGTAGTATACTATATTACTTTGAATACCATGTTTTACCTTTTAAATATACCTTAACCTAAAAATAGCCTACCGATTGATATTAGATACAAAAAGAAGTTATCAGTCTAATTTGGATATTTTTTATAGCATTCACGAGGAAGACATGCTGAGTGGAGCCCTAGTCAATGAGGAGCTGGAGGTTTTGTTTTTTTAGGATCATTTTGAATTCAGTTTGGCAAACCATGGGAAGATTTCATTCCTAATCTGATTTTGTTTTGCAGAATGCTGTCCGTGCGGTCCTTGCAAACCTGGATGGTCTTCACCCCTTCACCACCCAGCATTTCAACATTTTTCCTTGTATGCTTCTCTGAATATAACCTATTTAACCCGAAAATGAAATTGTATTTCCAAACCCGTAGAGCTGTGATCTTTCTAACCCAAACCGTTCTGGCATTAGACATGCTGTGTTTTTATGTAAGAAAAAAGCAATACATGAGGTTAAGCAAATCATAACCAAAGTTTTATTTTATTGAACTATCCCTTAGATGTAAGAAAAAACTTGTCTTGACTTTTAACTCTTTTTTTAAATATTTGTCATTGTTACAAAAACTAAACTGCTGTTGCATTTAGAGTCAGTTAAATTAAAGGTGACAACTACAATTCATGCAAATAATGTACCATTACTTACAGACAAAAGTAAATGGGAACAAGTGTCCAAAATGAAGTTCATGAAAGAGGGTGCAAAACTGTCTCCGTACCCCTTCCTTATCACGCTGTATGTGGAGTATCGTGAACCAGCCTTTCCATATGCAGGTGGGAGTCCTCTCAATGTCACCTTTTATGACACATGATTCAAACTGACTTAATCTTTGACTCTTTTTCAGCAATGAAAAATACCAATGGCTGGAGCACACCGGTGAGTGTATTTTGTTAAATATTAATTTCGTATGAAGAAATTATTTTGTGTTCAAAGAAAATTCCATACTTAATGTTTTGCCATGGTACTTGATTCTTATAATTGTGGTTGTCAGAAGCTGACGAAAGTAAATGTAAATGCCCACAGGAAAAACAGTCTACATCCAACGAGCCAACGAGGACAGACCAAACCACTGCAACTGATCATCCAGAAGAGGGCACTATGATCCAACACAAAGATAACAGGCAAACCCCAGAGTGCTTTCGGTAAGTGTGTTGGTGTGCTGCTTTCTTATATATGCTGCCTGAGGTAATAAATCAATGTCAACTCTTGTCCTTCACCTGTACAAGTCTTTCCCTCAAAGTTATTTTTTATGCTGGATGCATAATGTGACGATGCGAAAATAATACAACAATAGAACAGGCCCAAACATCGCATGACTCATATAGAATAAACAGATGCCAGTCATTTAAAAGGCCGTAAAGAGTGATGATGATACCAAGCCATACAATTAAAAGATGGTGTTTATAAATACTTTTTTATGACACCTTGCTGTCAAGCACAAGGAGACATTTGTGGGATTTTCCACTTTGTCTTCAGTGATGGTTGATAAGCTGATAAGATTGCTGACCCGAGTGATGAGGTGTTGAGTCACATGCAGCAGTTATGAAACAGCAGAGCAGAGGAGCCTGAGCATGGGGCGCCATCTCAATGAAGCTGTCACTCAATCTGCAGGCAGAACATAATAATTTAGCTGTTAAAATAACATCCCATCTCATCCAATTCCTCCGCATAGAAAGGGCTGCACAAATCAATAAGCAAGCAGAGAACAGAATTTGACATGTACTTTTAATTGCGTCATGTCCTCATTTTGTTTGTGGTGGGCGATGAGAAAATTGTGATGTTGGTTCATTCTGGCGAGGACTCCAGTAATTCGCTGGAGTTTACACAACTCACCTACTGCAGAATCGAAAATAGACGTCTTTTCATAGGGAATCTGTGTATATGTGTGCAAGCCTTCGGGCTCATACGCTTGCAGACTTGCCTGAAACAGGTCTTCTGTTTGGATGTTAAATGTGCTGGAAAAGGGAACAGGAATCAGATATGTCAACAACAAAAAAGAGAACAAATAGATCTTTCTCTCTTTCAGGGAGTCCCCTTCCTCGGCCAGTGGTGCAGAAGAGATGGTTTGTGGCAGTGAGGTTAGTAGATGAACGTGTGTTTTGGGGAGCCAGTTTTTCTCTCCATCACTTACACACACACTGTCTCAATTGTTAATCATTTTTAATTGCCCCTGCAGGGTGCACAATCTGACATATTAGCTCATTCGGGTGGCATAACTACTCCATTATGTTAATTATAGCAGCTGATAAAAATAAAAAACCTGTTTTAGGTACTTTTCATTTGTGAGGGCATCCATCATTGGTATGTTCTTGATTTCTCGCTCGTTTCTATTCTGTTGTAGATTCATGCTGATTCACCTGTGACTTGTGTCCCAGCACCAGATGTGAATGATGGTATTTCATATTCCACATATCAGTGTCTTTCCTAATATATTGGCGATCCAAGCCAAGTAATGTAGGCTGAGCTGTGCCTTTTGAATCCCACAATTCTGCTCACAATTTTGTTCTGTTATTAGTCGTCAACTGACCTTTTTGAGGTTTAAAGGGACAGTTCAGCCAAAAATGAAAATTCTGTCATTATTTACTTAAACTCTTGTCATTCCAAACCTGTATAGATTTCTTTCTTCTGTTAAGCACAGAAAAAGATATTTTGAAGAACGCTGGTAACCAAACCATTGACATAACCACTGACTTCTGTTTTATTGCAAAAATTGTATGGAAGTCAAGGGCTATCGCCAACTGTGAAAGGTGAATAAATGATGACACAGTGTACATTTTTGGGTGAACTATTCCTTTAACTATCAAAGAATCAGATAGTTAGAAGTTAGTTGTCAGCTTGTATGGGCTTCCAATGGCTGATGCTAAAATACTAACTAGAAAGCTGGGTGACCAGTGATGTAGAAGAATTCAGAGCTAGCGAATGAAAAGTACTCAACCTAGCTAAAATTTTCATTTACTCAAAATCTCACTCAAAAGTCAAAAAAGCTAAAGTCTCAGAATCATGAGATAACAAGCAGCAATGTTTGATTTTAATCATTAGTTTCACTATGATTTCTGTCAATATTAAAGATATCAAGTCACATTTTCACACAAGGTTCTTTACCTTTATGTATAAAAAAAGACTCACAAATGACAATCAAGCTTATTATTCATTGATAATGCTATCAGTAGAATCTGTGATAAAGTTTTGGACAAATATTTAAAATAAAAGAATGTAAAGTAAAATGTTATAATTTTTTCAATGTTGTTTAGCTGCCCCTGAAAGTCCTGACCCAAGTTTAACAACTGGACAGAACACTGGGATCATCAGTAGAATGGCCAGGTGAGATATTAAATATGAAGTCAAATCATATTATTGTATTTTTAAACTAAGCAGAATGGAACTGAAACAAATGATATAACTGTCTGCCACTGAGGTGTTTGAATCTGCACACAAAGACATAATGTTTTCACAGCTGGCTGTTTCCCTTGTCTCTGTTCCTCCGTAAGAGTCCTGCAAATTAAATCATCCGAACCACTGTTCCTTGACACTTACAGAGAAGAAAGAAAAAGCTGTTTACCTTTTAAGCTTCTTCAAGTTTTTGAATAGCACCTGGTTCATTTGTGCTCCGTTCTGTTTGTGTAATTCTTCAAAACTTATCGATAATGGTTCTGTGTTCAAGTGTTTCAAATATATACTAATATCTCAAACGGTTGCTGTGGGTGAAAATTCCTTTTGTGGCATGTCACTGTCAGTAAGCCTGAAATTACATTGTATGTTCTATGATGTGCGTTCACCTGAATAGGGTCGTTAGAACAGCGAGTTTTGCTGGCTTTTTTGTGTTTCTGTGTGTCTGAGTGTGTGCATGTTGTTGCAGCGTTCACTAAATTGAGTGTGTGTGTGGCAGACCACTCTCAAGAAGGTGAGGTCATCGGCCAAGGCTATACACGCCCGATCCTCTTGTCTCAAAATCCACACCTGCTTCTGACTGCCTTCCCAAATTATTACAGGATCAAAGAAGAATTAGTTGAAGCTCTCCTGTATCTGTCAAAGACTTCTAACTTTGGGTTCATGACTCAAGAAAAAGCCCAGATTTATCTCTCTTGTTTTTATTTTCAGAGTTTACGTATCGCTGTAACCTGGATACCAGTAGAGTCATGAAGAATTAGATTATTAATACATCCGCTTGCACTTTATAGCAGCTGCCAAAACAACAGGAGAGGGCATGGCCTCACGTTTTCACGTGATGAGCTGATTATATTAATATCTCGACTTTTAAACCTCCGTGTCAATCAAGCTCTGAAGTTTTTTTGTTTTGAGACGCTGGCCCTGTATAAATCGTAATATCTTTTTATAATTACTCTCCATTCTGTGATAAAAACCCTGGAGACCTTGAAGTATGAGTCATGCTGAGCATGTGTGTTGTGGGGAGGTGGGTTGAGAGGATGTTGAATTATGTCATCCATTCCTTTTCCAATGACATAATGAACTGTGCGTGTTAGAAAGTGAATGGATTAATAGCAGTTTGCTAGTATAGTCAGCACCCAGGAATGCATTGTAAAGGACTTTCAGTTAGCTTTTGCACCAAAATAGCATCAGGATCAATGACCGCATCAGCATCAACAACAACATTACATACAGCAAGTACATGCACTTCTTTAATGAATACTGTTATTCAGCAAAGATTAATTCAACTCTCAAATTAAATCATTCTTTCTGTTCACCAAAACACTACAAAATGATGAAAAATAATAAATGTTTTATATCATCTAGCACCAAAGACTAAAGAATGGTTGCTTTGCAATCACAATAATAAATGACATTATTACAACTTTTTTAAAACTGTAATAATATTTCACAATATTGCTGTTTTGTTGTATTTTGTTTAGATGCAGCCTGGGTGAGCTAACGTTTGTAGAGTGTTCTTTCTGGTAAAGCCTTTAAAAATGAATTGATCTCCACAACTATTGGAATATTGCTCTACAATTTAAAGTCATGACATTGTCACTCTTGACATGCTCTTTAGGAAATAACGAAGATGCTTTACAATATTATGTTGTATTTCAAACTTGCTTCTCATTTTTGCACTTAACAATAATACAAAAAACGCAATGAAATGTGTTTTTTGCATATGGTTGGTAACTGATCGGGTTTTGGGGCATAAGTAATATAAAGTGACTTATATTTTATTCGTAATATTATCTGGTAATGTCAATAACGTTAATTTAATGATAGTATCTGTTTATGCTTCATGAAATAAGTTTCAAACAAAGACACAACAGAACATTTGCATGTCGCTGAGGAACACAGTAGTGTTTCGTCACTGTATGAATGAGCATTTTTGAAAGAAAACCCCTGGCAGCTTTAGTTTCATAAGTAAAAGTATCATTTTATTTTTCCAAATCATTTTATTTGACTATTATAAAGTTCAGCTTTATTTATGCAGTTGTAATGCATAAAGCAAAAGATATAGATACTGAATTGGAAACAGTCCTATGGTGCCTTATTAATATTAATATTGAATTAATGTAAGAAATACACATAAAACATGAAACATTAAATTAAGATCAGTTTAGGGAAGATCATATAAAGTTGAATTTTTATTTTTGTTTAATACGCTATTACCCAAAATGACCTTTGCCTAAACGTGCAAATATAAATAAATGTTTAAGCTGATGTTTCGAATAAGTGTTTACGTGACCAAAAATTCACTTTAGTACTATAAATGTCAGCTCAGTCAACACAATATATGCAGTGTTGTTCTCTGCAATTAATAGCCATGCATAATTTTCAATTTTATAGAGGTCCAAAAATCCATTTGATCACTAAAATCTCTGAACATTTCGAAACATTAAACATTTAAACATGTTTATATTGTTTACCATGCAGTCTGCATATTCACATGAATTGTTCAGATATTGTGCATGGATTTGTTTTGAGATGATTTGGCCCTATCATGCATGACAAAGACCAGAGCACGAGAGATAAAATCACGTGCAAAAAAATTATGAAGTTAGACAACATGAAAAGAAATGGGATGGGAAAGGAAATAACAGCAAGTGCAGTGAAACAGAGGAATAATGGCAGTGGGGAGGGTCCGGTTCTCCACATCCACATGCACGAGTACACTGGTAAGTGGGTGTGACTATGCTGGAAGCTGAGGGCTCAGTTCTACCTGCACTACATATATGTGCTCTGTGAGAGAGATCTTCACACCTGCACACCTGTCTGAGGGCAACTTCTCATCTGAACACTTTGGCTTTCAAGCAGGATCCACATCTACAGGTACAACTTTGCCTTTGTCTGATTTTTATAAAAGTAATGTGGTATGAGATTGTATTGATGATGTCTTGGAGTTTATTAATGTAAGATTGTAATGGTGATTTTTCTATGACTTATTATTTATACTGTGGACAAAAGTAGTTTCTGAGACTTTTACCTTAGGAGAAGTAATTCTTTTAATTTATTTATTTATTTATCTAGTTTAATTTAATTAGTTTAAATTAATTCCAATTTGATCTGTATGTACTTTTCATGCATGTAGATTGTTGGATATCTAAAATTTATATATGTTGCCCAATTAAGTTTATTATGCAAGGCAAACAAAAGAAAGAAAAAAAGTATATAGTCTAGCATATACATTATAAAAATACATTTATCCAAGTTTAATTATACTACGAGTAAAAATGACTAATAAAAAACAAAGAAAGGAATGGAGTAGCTTATACATGCATATTCTGATTATATTGGACAAAATAAAAATAATAATTGTTCTGAATTGTTCCACATATAACACATGCACACTACATAATAAAATGTAGTCACTAATAAATAAATACAAACCCGTTCACCGCATGGAAACCTTCGCACACATTGTGACGGGAAAAGTGGCAGATTATTTTTCAGATTATTTAGACAACTCTTAATAATTAACTCCCAAGACAATAGTCAGGAAAGTCTGGTCAATTCTGACAGTTCGCAAGGAAATTATTTTTGTAAAGGGCCAAATGACTTAAATGTTTATGTAAACGGTATGAAATCATGTAGTAAAGTCTTCTACGCCATTGGTCATTGGTTTATTAAAGCCATTTATTAAAGTTTACCCCAGATTTAGCCACTGATCTAGGTTAAGAGAGAAGTTTATGAAAACAAAATCACTGGTGATATGTCCTAGTGGTATTTCTTGAGTGAATTGGCTTAAATAGTCGTAACTCTTGCAGGTTAACATCACCATGTTCCGCTGCGTAACATCTGATCTGACGGCGCTTATGTTGCCTGTGGTTCTGTTGGCGTTGCTAATGCCTGTTAGCTGGAGTTTTCAATCCCTGACCCCTGGCTGCCACCTTTACCGTGAGCGGAAACGACCTCATATTTATGAAACAATCAAACTTGTTATTTTGAAAAAAGCACTAATTTATCTACCCCTCACACAGCATTCAACGTGACCATACGGACAGACAAGAGAGGGACCTGTCGAGGAACGCAGCTGGTGCACGCGTGCGTGGGCTACTGTGAGTCCAGCGCGTTCCCCTCGCGCTACTCAGTGCTGTTGGCCTCCAACTTCACGCGCAACGTCACGTCTGCTTCCCGCTGCTGCACCATTAGCAAGGATGCCAAGGTACAGCACTGTCACCATCGACTAACCATTATTATATTACTAAGACCAATTTTACATCAGAAGAACCAATTATGAACCATTATGACTAAAGATTTTAATGGTTATGGTCCTCTGTGGATTTCTGGATTTTTCCACCAGCTCAGTCATGCAAAAACAATCTATTCCGTTTGATTTTATTAGGGGAATCATAGAATACATTGTCAATTAAAAATAGGAGTTGAAATAATTGATTAAAGGTCATGTTTTGTTCCTTCGGTCTTTTCTCAGATCAAAGTTCGTCTGCACTGTCCTCGAGGCCGCCATCACGATGATCTCGAGATCTTGACTGCGCGTGCCTGTCGGTGCGACATGTGCCATAAATCCCGTTACTGAGAGCACATGAAGAACGTGTTACTCATGCTGTACTGGACAAGGAAGACTGGTGTGTAATTATTAAAATTTACATAAATACTACCATTTAAAAGTTTGGGGTCAGTAAAGATTTAATACCTACTTGTGTTCAGCAAGGATGCATTAAATTAATTAAAAACAACAGTAAAGTATTTAGCATTTTTCCCAAAAAAAAATAATAATAATAATAAATCTATCCCAAATAAATGCAATGCTTTTGAACATCCTATTTATCACAAGGACCCTGGGGAAAATGTGTCACAATTTCCACAAAAATACCAGGCAGCACAACTGTTTTCAAAATTAATAATACAGAATATATCTTGAGCTACAAATGAGCATATTAGAATGATTTCTGAAGGATCACGTGACACTGAAGTCTGCTGAAAATTCAGCCTTGTCATCACAGAAAAAAATGACATATTCAAATATATTTACAAATATTAACAAAATTTGTAATGTCTCACAACATTACTGTTTGTATTTACTGCTGCCCTGGTGAGCTTAAGAGATTTTCTTTCAAACACAAATCTTACTACCCTCAAAAATGTATACAGTTTAATAAAATAATCTTTTTCTTTTTATCTTGTATCTAAAGTGCTAATATGACACAGTTTGAAACAGCATGAGTAAAATGTTCTCGACTGAGGTGTAAAGACAGAAAGCAAATGACTGCATAAAGCAATGCAATATAAAACAAAGGCAAATAGCATCAGATACTCTCTAGTTCAAATAAAAATCACTTTTCTAATGTCTGTGCCACCTAATGACATAAAGAATGTATCTTACGTAATATGTATTTATAAGGTGATGTTTGCACAAAATCTAATTGTTTGAAATAAAGGAGTACATGCTGATTTCTGTCTATGTTTTATTGTTAAATCATGTTTTGTGACTTCTAATGCATAACAATATTAATCATTGTTTACATAATAAGCAAAGAAGAGAGGATGTGTATGATTGAGTTGTGTTTGTGTGTGCCCTTAAAAGGTTTCACACTCTGTGTGGTTTGAGGAGCAGTAGGTGCAGTCACACTGTAAGGCCTGAGGGTAATGATAGATTGGGGAGACGCCAGGGCGACAAGCTGGTAAACGTGCTGTCAGGTGGCGTGTTCGGCTGTAGGTACAGACACGGTGGTGCCTCTGGATATATGGCGGCTCTGGAACCGGCCTCTGTGATGTGAAACACGCAGAAATAAATATGTGTAGGCCATGTGTTCTCATATTTTTCTATAAATAAGTGGAATATAGCAGGTTCTGGTCACCTCCCAGGTGTGGCAGCGGCCCCAGCATGCCTCAGTGTTTATTCGCAGACTCCTGCATCCTGGCTCCTTTGCCACAAAAGCAAAATCCCGTACCGCACAGCCACGAAAACTCTGCAAGGTCGTCACAGCCATGGAGGAATAAAACACAGGAAACAGGAGCAGAAAGGTCATAGCAGGCACTAAGAAGTGGCCAGGGTACATTCTGAAAGAAATAATAATAAATAACAATAATGTATTTCATGAATTATTATTAAAATAAAAACTATGTGCTTGGTGTTGAGGCATTGCTTATTATTGCTTATTAATGGAGAATCTCTGACAAAAAGATTATAAATGATTCATTGCCTTTTTTCTGGCTGCCATTTCCCCTCACCTGCTCCATTTATACCACCATAAATACTACATAAACAAAAATCTAAATGGAAAAACATTCTTCCAAATTTTGAGTACCGTGTTCTTGCAGTAGCTGCTCTGATTGTATTTACACGTGTGACCAGCAGACGTCGCCAGCGTCTGGGATTCGGGGGCTGGGGGGGAGTGGGGGGGTTGGCTTGTGAATCACAGTTCTGAAGAAATGAGGTAAAAAGCTTCCGAAATCTCCCTATTTCGACACACTAAGTCAGAAATCCCCATTTTCTTCCCAAAATGTTTTAACTGTCGTATAATACCCAAACCCATACAGTATATGTGACCCCGCACCACAAAACCAGTCAATTTTTCAAACGATGCATGGTTTTTAGGATAGGACAAAATATGGCCAAGAAACCTGGATTCTGAAGGGAGCACAATTGAAATTAGTTTTAGTTTCTAAATTCTACATTCTAAATTAAGTTTTAGTAGTCTGTTAATATTTTTATCATAAAAGAAAAATCAATTTTTGACCAATACAATGTTTTTTTTGTTTGTTTTCTTTTTGTGGCAAACATATCCGTGCAACTTAGAACTGGTTTTGTGGTCTAGAGTCATATATAGTTTCATTTAATATAACAATATTTGGAAATGTACAGTTTCCTTATATGAGACAGGAGTCATAATTATTCGTTGCAGATTAAATATTAGTCTGTTTGTATAGAACATGGTCTTTCTTTCTAAAGGGCATCACAGGGCCCAACAGCTCTGGTCAGGTGACCATTTACACCAGCCATGGAAAATGTTCACTTAAAATCAAGATACTCTGCACTTCCATTGACTGTTCAAATATACTTACACTTACACTAAACCAGAATGAGTTATGTTATAAACACAAAGCAGCATTAAAACAAGAATCTGGAGTAGATGAACTCACCTGTTTGAATTCACAAGCAGATGCCAGAAGCTTTTGTGAAGGAAATGATCAAACTGTGTCGGTTCACCGAATGCCTTGCTGATTTAAAGCTGTTACTGTTTTAATAGTACAGTCTGACATCACACTAATTATAATTCCCATTAATCTAGGCCGGAACATTACAACACACTATATGCAAACTTAACCAATCACTTTTTAAACATCTGCTGGTGTTTTAGGAATGAACTGAATGACATCAGCGCCATGTCGATGATGTGAACTATGTTCTCAGCCTGACAAAAACTGCTCAGCTTTGAATCAACAGCACGTAAAAGAAAAGCTATAGGCCTGAATATGGTTGGCTTCTAATAAGTAAACATAAAAGGTTTTGAGTAAAAATAATGACAAAAGTGTTCATGATGCTGAGTTGTTCAACACAAGTTTTCATGTTTACATCCCACTTTTATACATTCATATCCCAAAAGCCTCTTGTCCCCCAAAAATACATTGCTATGTTTAAACACAAGACATTGATCAAAAGGACAGTGCAACTTTAAGTTTAAGTGATGCTACGTATGCGTACAATTTCAGTCCATATTTATTGCCGTGTCTATTCTATTTCATTTTTCTTTTCCATTTTGTTCCTATGAAATGTGATGTCGCTGCAGATACCAGTTTGGTTTTTTTTCTCAGAGATCAAACAAAAGAAGATAATCCAGATGTTTCTTTTGAACAAGAACGAGACTCTCATCCTTTTCTCCATACGACAGACTGCAAATCAATAATCAGTTCATTTGAGCGTTCATGCACACTCAAATTCAATGGTACATTCTGATCTAATCCCTGTTTTCTTCTAAACTGTAATAAACTTCTCTACAACATCCACACACGCTCACACACTTGCGCATTCTTTAGCTTTCTCGATATGCCTACGCACACAGTTCCTTCCCATTAGCAATCCTCTACATCAATAAATATAAGCAACCAAAAACATACAAAAATCAAGACAAAAATAAGACTCCGTCCTCTCTTGAAATCGTACTGAAATACAAAGAGAATGTTGGCAAGCAATTTGACTTGAATGAAATAAATGAAAAAAAAATAAATAAAAAATAGCCAGACACATATTATTTAAAACAGATGAGAATATTGCTAAATTAAAAATATTAACAAAACATAAGAACAGACTAAAGTGTTGTCACTTTAGAGCATGTTTAGTTTTACCTAGCAGCATACTTCAGTCATGTTCATGAGGTGCTACACTAGAATACCCCCACCAACACTATAATCAGACATAGATATCATATTTATATATATATATATATATATATAAAAAAACATCAGTTATATTAGCATAGAAGTAGTACTCATAGAATAAGCTGTAGAAGTAGGAACATTAGAATCTGTACTTTTAAAGAATTTTCATCTTTAGGATCATCATAATTCATTCCTCTTCAGCGTTTGACAGTATGCAGAGTCTGTTGGTCGATTGACGGGGGGGGGGGCTTGGTTCGGGCCCGAGAGAAACGGAGCCAGTTCTGGAATGACAGTAATGAAGGATGTACGTGATTGACTGCGAGTGTGCGCATGTGTGTCACCCCATGCAGGTGTGTTTCGCATGTCGAGGTCGATGATCCCGGAGCACGAGGAATAGAAAGAAAAGATGCAGAGAGGCAGGTGTGTGACAAGCGTGTATGAAGCATATGAAAGAGTAGGACGCATGTGAGAGGTACTCATTTTTTTCCTCTCTTATATCTCACTCGTTGTGTGTGATGTGTGCTTCAGTGTTTTTCAGATATCTACATATGGACAGGCCGTCGTTCATGTGCTTGTGACGGTAGTGTCTGCATGGTGTGTGCGCGCGTGTGTGTGTGTTTTCAGACGGAGATTGAGGCATTGATTGGTTCCCAAGTCAGGTAATTATTGTGTTTTACAGTGCTGTGACATTGTTTGTGTGTGTGTGTGTGTGTGTCGGTGTGTGTGGGTTTGCGTGCGGTGTCTAGGTGGTGTTGGCAGCACTGGTCTCTGACTGGCTCCTGGTTGTGTTCTCTCGCTCCTGCAGGTTTTTCTGGTTTCTGCTGGCCTCGGTCAGACTCTGCAGCCGCCGTTCCTGCAGATCCTCCAAGTTCCTCCACAGCTCGGCTCGCTCCTTCTCTTTCTTCAGCTCCCTACAGAGAGGAAATAGGGATGGGGAGGAGTGTCAAACGAAGCATAAAAGGCTTTAGGTGAAGATGAGAGGAAGATAAAAAGAATCATATAACGTGCTGTGTTCACTTTTAATTTCAAAATAAATACACATTTCCAGCCTAACTGGTGCATGTTTTTATACAAAAAAATCTGGTGAATATAGAATAAAATTTGTTTTAAAAACCTTGTTTTATAACCTACTCCAAGTTCCTAATTATTATTATTATTATTAAATTTTAGGAACAATATTTGCATCCTAGAATTGCTTTTCAGTGGCATTTCCCCCTTTACCTCTTGTTTTTCTTAATGTAATTTTATGTTAGTAATTATTAATATTTTGAATTAGCTTTTTTATATTTATTTAATTTTATAATTTATTTTATTTCATTCGTTTTATGTACTTAAGTAATTTTATTTGTGTGCTTTTGTCATCTTAATCACTTTTTATTTAGCTTTTATTTAATTTTATTTTATGTCTATTTATTTCAGTTATAGTTTTAGTCATGTTAGTACGTTAACATATCAAGTTTATGTTATTATCTAGTACTAGTAACTTAATAACAGTTCTTGAAGTTATTCATATATAGTATTAAATACATAATATTAATACATATTAAATTTTATTATATTATATATATTTATGTTTACATGTAACTTCAAGCTCTGATACATTTTAGAGCTTAATATACTTCAGAATGGCTTTATTTGTTGATTGACATCACCTATGAATTTTATGTTTTTTTTTAATTAGTTTTTATTTGTTAAAAAAACAAACAAACAAACAAACATTTAACTCTAATTATATTTAACTCCTTTCATCCAACAACCTGGCTTCATTGCAGTATGCAATAACCACTTTTTAGTAGACAACCTTGTCCCCCACTCTCAGAAATATCTCTTCTTACAGAGGCGAAATTAGTTGTAATGTTCATCAACTCACTTCTGTTTCTCCACTTTGTAGGAGGCAGTGAGATCATCAAAGAGCTTGCTGTTCATCTCCATGAACGTCTTCAGCACATTGTAAATAAGAGAGATGATCGTCCTAAAAAAGACAACAGAGGAGTGTCTAACAGGCCTATGCAGAAACCTCCTTAATTGATGTCAGTAGCATTAATGTTATTGAAGAGTTTGACACTGACTGGTTCCAGTGCTCTTTGGAAACTCTGTACAGCGTGCCAAAGACCAGAGGCAGGATGACCTGGCAGTTCTCCTCTATTAGACTCAGAATGTACTCATTATTCCAGAAATACAGAGCCCGCTCTGCAACCTGAGACAGAATAAATAGACAGAATGAGGGGCCGGTACACAAACAGATGCACACATCACTTCCACGCGTTCACAAGTACTACAGGAAGAAGTCTGACGGGCAGCGCAGGGTGGGAAGAAGCAGTGAGCGTGAAAGAGGAAGCTGACCTGGAAATGAGGGCTGGAGATGCAGGCAGCAATCTGTTTGAATAGAGGCTCCTGCACACGGATAAACTGAGATGGTTCGATCACGTCCAGAATCTCCTCGATCTCCCCGAGGAACATCACCTGGGATCACATGACAGAATTACATACCGTACAAACACATTACCAAATGTGACCCTGGACCACAAAACCAGTCTTAAGTCGCTGGGGTATATTTGTAGCAATAGCCAAAAATACGTTGTATGGGGCAAAATTATAGATTTTTAGTTTATGCTAAAAATCCTTAGGATAGTAAATAAAGATCATGTTTCATAAAGGTATTTAGTCAATTTCTTACTGAAAATATATTAAAACTTAATTTTTGATTAGTAATATGCATTGATAAGATCTTTATTTGAACAACTTTAAAGGTGATTTTCTCAGCATTTAGATTTTTCTGTACCCTCAGATTCCAGATGTCAAATATTGCCCTATATATGATCCAAATCATATATCAATGGGAAGCTTATTTATTCAGCTTTTAGATCACATATAAATCCTAATTTCAGAAAATTAACACTTACGACTGGTTTTGCTGTCCAGGGTCACATATAAACAAGCTCTATATTTATTAAACAAGCAAAATCAAACATGAAACCTAAAATAACACAGACTTAACTGTATGTCATAATTTAATATAATAATAGTCTATATATATATTTTCTAATAATGTCCCTCACTAATTTAGATAATTTACTGCAAATACATTCCTTGCTATATTCATTTCAATATAGTCTTGGTGAAGTCGATTATAATTATAATTTATTTTGTTAAGTGACTTTTAACACAATTTGAAACACTGTGTCATGAAATATATGTTGTGCTTATACTGAATCCTTCAGTGTTA
>JAUMHP010000052.1:7259275-7271613 GCA_032361065.1 Enteromius trimaculatus | reverse complement strand
TAATATTTACACGCGAAGTGTGTTCTGGGAACGAGTGTGTAGTGGCTGTAAATAGGCTGAGTCACTTAAAACGTGTTCATATAATGTATACATCTCAACTTGTAAGTTATGCAAAGAAGCCTTTAATGAATGTCAGTTCTTAAAAGAACCATCTTATCAGCTAAAAATTTCCTTTTGTGCATGGAAATGTTCTTCTTGGGACCATCATTGACGATAAAGAAGAGCTACTTTTTAAAACTGTATGTACCCACACGACCAATTACATTAAAGACTGTTGGAGTTACACACACTTGGAACTATAGAGTATATTAATGCAGATTTCTTGAAGTGGATGGACGGGATGCTAATGAGAAATGAGTGGAGGCGTCTAGTGCTAACAGGATTAGCGGGTGCTATCTTTAACCCTGCGCTGTCTCGTCCCTCTGTGGACGTAGTGCCTTGAGCCACAATAACCATGACAATCCATTCCATTCATCCAAAAACTCAACCCAACTTACATAACCTACCGTTCCTTTACATCGTCATGTGAATCGCTGCCTCTGTCTCTCTATCTCTCTCTTTCTTTAGCCTCAGCATGGCACTTCGTACAATTACTCTCCATTAAAAATGGATTAGTCTTAACAGTCTGCAACAGCTAGACTCAAACCAAGTGGGTCGGAGTGCAGCAGGTTAGGTCAAAGGAGACAGATAGAATAAATAATAAACATAAAGTGCATAAAAAAGAGAGGGATGTGATGAATAGAGGTGGTTATGTAACAGTGTGTGTTTGTTTGTTTGTAGTGAGAGGGAAGGATAGGGTGCAAGAGAGCATGACACAGCCACAGCAGTCAGAACAGAAAAAAACTAAATTGTCCAGGGAGTGTGCGGGAGAAGGAAGGCGGAGACATAAGGAACTGGAGATGCATAGCAAATTATAGGAAGTGCGATGAATGGAAGTAGAATTTCAAATGAACTTAAATCATGGAAGGAATGTGAAAAGTACAATGACATGAAGAAATACAGTTTTATGTCTGAAGTTAAAGATCACTCCGGTTAGACCAGTCGTAGCTCTAATAAACATGCTGTAATGTTGTACATGCAAAGCTGCTAAATATAGAGCAGCCAATAAGCAACAGTGGGGCATAGCGAGAGAGAGAGAGAGAAAGAGATGCATGCTAGGGGAAGAAACAGTGCAGAGAGAGCAGGAGAGATGATGTCATCCCTCTACCCTGTTCCTCTCCTCATGATCTCCTTTTACCCCTCCTCTCCATCCTTCCCTCGCTCTCATTCTCTCTGTGGGTCTCTTTCTGAGGCAGTGTGATTTTAATGAGTAAACTCTTTCTGGATAAAGAGTTATTGCTGCGTTTGGGTGGAAACTCACATTTTTGAACCACCAAAACTCACAAAACAGCAGAGCAAAAACACTCCGAAACTTTGAACTGCCTTGAACGTTTCACATGAGCTTTTGTCATGGAATGATGTAGGCAAATTAGGAATTCCAGCGAAACTAAACCGCAACACCAGTACAGGAAGCTAGAATATAAAACAAATTCATATGTGTAATACTATAATGTCTTACAAATAAAGCTATTAAATAAGCTCTAATGTTAAAGCATGACTTAATAGATAAAATCAGTATGTTTATTGAAATAAATTGTATGTTATAATATACCATTTTGCTATGTTTTTACAGTACTATATATGGATGCTTTCTTTTCATTAAACACACAAAAATGTTTAATGTTTTTTCCACACAAATATTAAACAACACAACTGTTTTCATTGATAATAAAAATCAATGTTTCTTAAGATCATGTGACCGTGAGGATTGAGCAATCATGCTGAAAAATAAGCTGTGCCATCACAATAAATGACACTTTAATATATATTAAAATAGAAAACTGTTATGTTATTACTGATAATATAACACATAATGTACAGTATTTAAAAAAATAATAATTACAGACTTGGTGAGCATGAAACAAACTATTTTACAGGCTTACAGGTATATATATATATATATATATATATATATTCCTTCACTTTTTTTACACAAGGACAAATCTGGCTCAACAAATCTTATTTTCAATAATAGCTCTTCCTCACTAGGGTTCTTCCACTTACAGCCTCACATGCTTATCCACTCTCTCTCTCTTTCTCTAATGCTCTTTTTCTCTTCCCTGTCTCTATAATCACTCACTCCCTCTTTTATTCTCTCCCTCTTCCTCTCTTGCCCTTTTTATTGATCGGAGGAGACCAGAGAGGGAGCAGGCCTTCTGTGCACTGTAACCTAACACCAGCCCTGACCAGCTGGACCCCGCAGGAAGAAGCAGGCAGACATATACCCACCCCGAAAAAATCCCTTTCTTATACACAGACATATTTGTTACTCTGAAACAAAGATTCCCTACTATAGCGCACCGGTGCAGTGATCATCATGCCCCAAGGTAATTTGCTAACAGATTTGAGAAGCTGTAAACATTAATTTCTGTTACGTTTGTGGAGATGGGAGTTTTGGATCTACAGACCGAGAGCTCTGAGCTGCCCATTGTCCGTGTGGAAGACACTCCAGCACCCTCCAGCAGTGGCAGCTATTTACAGAGACACATGCTCACAAACTCACGAGGACTAATGAAGTCACTCCAGAGGCTTAAATGGAAAAAATAACACAAATTAACCTAAAGAGTAGAACTCGGAGGTCTACAAATAAGGATAAGCACCAATGGCTCACACCATCAACACAATTTTTTTTTTTGGCAAGTAATAACCCAGGCTAGCACACCTGGCAGTTCTGGTATTATTTTTGGCCAGTCCACTAATTAAAAGATTCAGGCCATGTTTTGGACTGAGGGTCTCAGCTGTTTTCCTCACTTTCCCTGTACTGCGCACAGACAGAGACTCACAGGTAAATTCAGAGACCACTCACAGGGTCTGAGTCATGCTCTACCTACCTTACGTTTCATCAACAGTAAACAGCTGTACATGGCTAGCATTTGTCAGTTGTTTGATGATATTTTACATTAAACTTTACATTAAACTGACACAACAGAAATGTGCATTTTATAAAGTTAAAAGTTATGAAATAAGACCAGGGCTAAATAAACCTCTGGCTAGTCATAGGGTTGATAAATACATTTTACCTAGTAAGAAGAAATAATATGTTATGATATGAGATGTGTCTCAGTGGCATGTGAATGATTAAAAGCAGTTTAGACGGATGGTTAAACAGGACAGAGGCTCACTCTGGATCCCTTGGCAGCAGACCCTCAGCTGGAGTGTCTCATGAAAACTGGTACCACTAAACCCTACTTCACTGGAAATGTCACTCCCGTATTAGACTGTGAATCATATCCTCCTGTGTGAATCATGAAGTCGTGCAGAAACTTGAAAAACCTTAGTGTCATGCATGTGGGGATAACACTGCATCTGTGTATTCTTTGTGAAAAATATCACAAAGTTTTACCGCTACTTTGAAAATTAGGTGCTATGCATCTCATCTTTCAGACTTTAAGACATTAGCATTATTTTAAACTCCCCCCAATACAGTAACTTCCCAGGCACTTCCCAGTCTGTGGCTTACAGTTTCTCCATCACTTCAGGTTGATGGCCAAAATGAGCTCATGGAAGTAGATCTATTAAAGTCTCCTTACTGAGGAAGCTTTTAACCACAAAGCTTCCTAAACTAAAACAGCATGCTTGGCACTGATAATGACAAACCTACAGATACCCCTAGAGAGAACAACGCATTCAAAAAACATTTTCCTTCTGGCTCAGTTAACTTATTTAAAATATACTGCAAAACAATTGCTACTTAATGCTACTTCATGAAAAACACTTACATTTTTAAGAAGTTTACTCAATGCGTATGTGTTGAACTACATGAATAACTTTTCATGAGTAATTTGTTGCCATTAACTAAACTGAACAAGAAATTTCTGATTCCATATAGGACTGTTGACTAGAAATGCTATTTTTTGTATTTTCTGTTCTATGATTCTGTGGTTTATGTTGAACAGTTGAACAAATGTCTTGTCAAAATTGTATCATGCTTACTAGTACTGCAAACAATTTCATTTCAGAGTTATATATCTAATCTTACTGGGATTACTCAATTAACTTCTGCTACCCGACACAAGGTAGGCAATCTGAGTTGAGCTTAAATTAATGTTTCAAAAATAATATCCAATATAAATTCACCCAAAAACAATTAATCTTTTAGTTTAGAAATTCTGCTTTTTCTGTTTAGAAAGTCTACCTGTGCTCCTCACAGAGGAGTCCTCAGAAGATTTAGCTACATTTGGGGTCCTAATGGAAACGGAGGTACCATGACATCTCTGAAGGATGCTCAAGAAGATACTGAGTTCATAACCACCAAAATGGCTGTAATTTCAATATCAGGGGATTCATTTCATTCAATACCCTAACTAATACCCCAGTAATAACTAACCACCTAACGTCCCAGTTAAAGAAACCTACCTTTCAGTAAGGGCAGCGGTGTGAGCTCCACCTGGGAGCTCTGATAGCGGAACTGTGAGGAGCTATGGGACCGTCGCTGCCGGGCACGGCGCATCGAGCGGCGGGGGAAGCCGTCTACTTTCTCCGCGCTCGGTACAGAGAAGCCCGTGGTCGGCGATGATGGGCTCGACGGAGGGAGCTTCGTAGGGGTCTCCATCACTGCGAAGGTGGTGCTCGGCAGAAGATTGTTCGAGGAAGGAAGCCAAAGGCGAGAACTGGCTCCTAAAACCTTGTTATTTGGTCAAAATATATTTTTTTCTCTCTTGGATTTAAAAAGTAAAATCAACAAGCAAAGATCGACTAAAAACAGAAGTTATCTAACCTGGCCGAAGATGTAGATAGAGGGATGGTGGAGTAAAAGCTATCGGTGTTCAATTTGACGCGTCTCTCGCTCGTGTTATATTAAACCCCTCCAAAAAAAAAAACGAGATTAGACTCGGAAATAAGCACAAGGGTGGATGAAATTGTCTATATCTTCAAGAAGAGATATTGAGGTGAATATACATTTCTACAATAAAGACATCTCTGCCGTACTGTCGTCATCAGAAAGTCATCGGCCTAAATTTGGTCTTTATTTAAATATTTATAAGATAGAGGCATAAATCGGTACCGTATTAAAATTCGGATGTAATAAGCATTCAGGGATCACGGGCCAATCAATCCATGTTGAAAAACAAACGGGCGATTAAAATCCTGTCATTTATCTCCTCCGCACAGGTACAAATACATCACTTATTAATTAAAGGTTATCGTCATATTACCAGTCACCAGTTCTGCGCCTTAAGTCCTTTTCAGAGCCTTCAAGCGTCCCCCTATTAAATCCGTTACCGTGCAGTCGGTTCGGTTCGGTCAGATCCACACAGGGCGGGGATGAACTGCTTCAAACGTGCCTACATGTGTAGAGCATCACGGCGGCCGCTGCAGCACTGATACCCCCCTTCTACCTCCTTCCCTCAAACACAAGAAACCGCTGTTCAATTACTTCGGTATCACAAGGATGTTGACAGCTTTCGCTGATTTTCCCCGTCGCCCTTCCTCTCCGCCGATTGCTCGTGTTTTCCCCCCCGTTTCTTTATTTCCCAGCAGTCAGTGTCGGTCGTTGTCTTCAGGTGGTGCAAGTAGATGTAGACGCTACACACTGCGGATGACGCTCACGCGCTCTTATTTATTTATTTACTCATCTTACATTTAGACGTCGCGCTGCTATGGCTATATCGTTGACTCTATTCGCCGTTTAAGTGACTATATAGATGCTATTTGTTTTTATTTCACCCGTATCTTTATCAGACAGCTGTCTTCTACCTCAGCCCTTTCCCTTCTCCTCCCTCTGTCCCTCCCTCACTGGCTGACACAGTCTGTGTTAGCCGCTGTGTTTGGGGACCGTAAGGTTGGCCATTGTTCTTGCTTCATTCGTTCATTATTCCGCGCGCTCACCCGTCGCTGTATCCGCTGATTTTTCTTCAATCTGTCGCTAGCTGCGAGTTTTGATATATCGCTCGAAAACCGCCGTGCCGCTGACCTACCTTAAGACTACTGAATGTGATGCTGAACGTTATGGGCGTTTAGTAATCGAGAGACCCTCAACTGCTGTACCACCGAGAACGATCGAGTGCGATTGATATGGCTGGATTCATTGATTAACCTTATATGAATCATCGACAAATACAAATGTTTGCACAATTGTTTTAAATGTTTGAGCTATGTAGCCTACGACATATATTATAATCATTTACAAAAATGCCCAATTTGATAAAAAATCAAGCACTACACAATTTTTTTTTTTCTTTTTTATAAAATAGAAAATTAGATCAAAATTTAAAAAGTCTAAAGATGCCTTTTAAAAAAATCACATTTATTTATTTATTTTACAAATATTGTACATGTTTGAGCCTTTCATACTAATATGTTTGCTTTAACACACTCTATTTGGCCAGAAAATCCCCATCATAGAAAGATCAAAATGCTGTTGTCAATAAAATGGCTACATGCATATAGGTCACACCATGCTGATTTGACAGACAAAACACATTAAAACAAAATTAAATGTAATAAATTAAGAATTAAAAGTTTCTACAGTTAGTTTTTTTTTCCGCTACAATCCCTATTAAAACATTATTTCTAATTCGAGCTAATAAAAAACTTTTGAACTTTCCGACAATTAACAAAAAAAAAATTTCACAGGACGTACCTAACATTCATAAAATATTTCTCTGTATTTCCCAGTTTTACATGTCAGTTTGAAAATGTCATAGGGCCTGTGTCTTGTGACTGCAAAGATCAAAACAAGGGTGTCTGGACCATTGTACAATATGAAAAAATGTCTGTATACTATATTTGGTAAAAAATATAATTAAGTATACTTCTTTAATGGTCAGCCAGTCCACATGTGGCTGAGTAAGGCCACTTTTCTTAAAACATTAGAAAAGCCAAATGAAAACCAATGACTTACGTCAGTGGCCTAATGACTTTTGGTATACTTGGTCTCCTCTTTGGGCTGACTGTTTAATTCCATTGAACTAAGTACATATTTTGTTTCTACATATATTCATCTATTGTGGATTTTTGGTTGTTCATATTTCTCCCCTTTTTCTATCACAATGTCTTTGTATTGTAAGCCAGCAATTGACTGTATATGTTGCCAGGGGATAACTTTGCCACTGCTGTGTTACTGGCATATATATATAATATTAAAGCAGCTGAATGTCCCTTTTTTACAGTAAAAAAAAACTGAAATATTTAGAAGGAGCTCCAAAATTGCCTAAATATACACAGTCGCTTTAATCTTTAAGGTTTTTTGAATAAAATCATATATCTGAACAAGAATGAGTGTCACTGACCCATATTTCAATAAATAACACTTAAAATTATTAAAATATAATTTCTGAAAAAACTAAACATTTCTATATTACAAATCAAAGTACAATATCAAAGCAATGTACAATATCAATACAATCAATAAGCCCACCATAGGGCTATGGTCTTGCACATGCAAAAAATATATAATGCCTGTATCTAAAATATAGCTATACATGTACATGTAAATGCCATCTGTTAGTATTGTTTAAATAAATTATCCGAAACAACATATTCACACCTTAATGGGACATCGATTTTTAGCACCAGTAGCACTTGAACACAACAAAAAGAGCTGTTTGCAGGGTGTAGTAGTGTGTTAGCCTTGTGAACAATAATTGTGCACAGCACCTCAAAACCGCTGTAGACACCCATTTCCATTCGTCGGGTCCCACGGACTCCAATCACCACTGTCCAGGAAGTCTGTAAGAGATAATTCCACTGAACTAGTGTCTCCTAAGAATGCAAGTTCTGGCAAGAGGTTGGAGTCAGAGTTGAAGGTGATATCAGAGGTAGAGGGTGTAGCTGCGGACGGTCCTCCTGTAACACTAACGGTTGGTTCAAATGAACACAGTTTAGTGCAGTGAGGTACATGTTGTTCCAAGGCTGTGGAGTAGTATTGAAGCTCCTTCCTCAGTTCAGCGATTTCTTTTACAAAGGCGGCATTTGCTTGCTCTAGGTTTTGGAGTTCCTGGGTAATAAATAAATAAATATATAAATGAGTTTATACACAATACAATATAAATTCAGCTGAAAAGAAGAAGTAGCAAAGTGAAAGGAATGCACCAATAATGCAAGTAGTGTCTAATAAAAGTAATTTAAAATAGATCTGCTCTTCCCACATATCAAGTTCATAGGTCATTACAAAAAAAAAATCATTCAGACTTCCTCATGTTTTGTTAGTCTCGGAAAGGATCTGAGATGTGATTACTGAGTTGGATAAAAAAAGGGGAAGTCCAAGATTGGTACATCATCTGAAGTGAAAATGAAAGTGAATGTGAATGTATGACATGTCAGATGTTAAATTAAAACAGTAAGCCACTAGTATGACTAGTTGTAAACTGTCCCAGTCATGCTCTGCATTTCCAAGAAATGCCTCCTCTGCACTGAAAGATTGTGCAATGCTAATTCTCCTCTATACACACATACTACAAACTAATCATTTACAAACATGCATACACATAAAAAAAACATCCTCCAGGGAAAAGTATGCATTCTCCTGTGATTTTGGCACATTACTTCATAATTCTAAGTAAAAATGTAGGCTACGTAGCTGACAATAAAAACAATAAAGAACAAAAGTTATAAAATATTTGTGTGAGTAATGTGAATGAAAAGAAACGACAAATGTAAGGATATGAAGAGGTAACATAAATAGTAAAAGAGCTAAATGAACCCATTCAAAAGGGAAGAAAAGAGAGTGCCAAAGGTCTCAATTTGCTACTGACCTCATGCAGGATGTCTGCCTTTTCTGTCTGCTTTCTGCGACTCTTGCGAGCTGCATCTCTGTTTTTTTCTTTGCGATGGTGCCTGTGACCCTCTGACTGTGTGACAGATGATAAATAGGACTTACAATATATAATATAAATATAGAGAGAGAGAGAGAGAGAGAGAGAGAGAGAGAGAGAGAGATGTGCATACATATACAAATAATAATTATTACTGCTACATATAACAACATTTTACAATCTATAATAACAATAGTTTAAGTATTTTATTGTTAGTAATAACAGCGTCATATTTAAACATAGTAAAATGACATTAAACGAATAAATTCACTCCCTACCCAATCAACAGGACTTTGAGAATCACTTTGAGAGAAAGGACTTCCCCGGTCAAAGTTGTCCATGACAGCAGCTGGCATCTCCAAGTGCACGGATGCTTATCGACAGTTAAATCAGAACAAAATGCTTGCATGTATACTTTCAGAACAAGTCAGCGGTCTTAATAAGCATTTCCGTACTGTCCTAAAATCTTCGAACTGAAAAGCAAGCGCGCCGGAAGAACCCTGAAGTTATCTGAACAACTACGGTGCCTGGTCATGATTTAAAGTGCTCTGTGGTCTTTGTTGGTCGTGGGCGGCGAAATGAGCCAATAGCTCTGTGAATGGCCTGACGCAACAGAGGGGTGGACTAGACTGTTTTCAGTTTCGAATTATTTTAAATGGCCCGGTTAGCGGAGCAGGGGAGATCATTGCTTCCGGCACGGTATTGCCAGTATTCAGGCTGTTCATTTCCCGCTCTACGCTGACAAATACTGGGAATTCCAAGCAGGAAGTCCAAACGGGTGTAGCTGTGAGGGATCTGAATGCTCAACTGTGCAAGGCTGTTACTGTATTGAATAACTACTGAGAATAATGTAACAAATGAACTGAATAAAGCATTTAAACATTACGAGCATGATTCAGCTCTTACGAGGTTCTGCTGGGAGAAATGTTTGCAGTCGTGCCTTTCATTTACAGACATATGGTGGCGGCTGATGGATATCTGCTGCAAACATTAGGGTTGGAATTACAAAGACGAGACAAACAAGGAATTTACCGTAAGGTTTCTTTCAGGGGGGCCCTCCTAAAGTTAATGTAGCCAAGGTAACATACTAGACTATTCTTTTGGTAAAAGCCAGCAAAAATATTTTTTGATTTGTTGATTATTGTTTATAATAAGATATAAATAACAAAAATGATTATTGCACCATCTTACAATTATACAATTATAATTCTTAATAGTAATAATTCCATACTTTGCACGTGTGATTTACCATAAACCCCTCTCATACAAAGGTTCTCTGTATTAATGTTGTTATGGCTGGTTCCTTTATTTTCATTTGATATTTAATGTAAAACTCCACCCATGATAATGATACTATAATTCTTGGTAGCTAATGTATGTTAAATAGCGATAAATTAGACAAGATGACCTTCCCCACCCTTTTTTTCTTGAGAAGATGGCGCAAAGTGTCATCTCAGCACTTTTGAATATTTCCTTTAAATATAAAACCTTTCTACGGATTTTGACGTTTCAAAATAGTTTTGAGGATAATTGATCTAATTGTGTGTTTCTGGAGAGATCTATAAAACTGTATTATGTTGAATATCAAAGGTTTTGGCACAAACACGTGGCTTGTTGTTAATAGTTTTTTTATATTTTAATTCTTTATTTTTTATTCTCCACAAATTGGATCTATTTCAGACATATGTGCCTCTTTGCTTTTAATTGATAGCTTAACTGAGAAGAATCGTTTGCAATTGTAGCGTTTTTATTATATATTCAATTAAAATATGGACATAAATATTCATATGCTGGTATAAAAATCATAGTATATTTTTGTCTTTTTACCTTGTCATCGCTTATTCATTATTCAACTTGCCAAAAAAAAAAAACATTTTAACGTTATACAGAATATTTGATTTAAAACTTAATTTAAGTAATTCATATTAATATATCTATACATATACATATATATTAATATGAATTACTTAAATAGATATATATTAATATGAATTACTTAAATTAATTTATATATTCTGTAAAAGTTTATCAGGGGTAAAAGTACCAGCCATCTTTTAATATTTGACCAAGTCAGCAACTGTTTAGTTCCCGTAATAACACATTGGCTGGTACATCATCATCCTGCACGTACTAAAATTATATCTAGGCCTGAATATCTTACAATACACATTGTTGTCAAGGGGCTACCCAATTAACAATAGGGTCAAATTAGCATGGATGACCAACCGATCAAACAACCAGTCAGATAAAGTACGAAAGACTGAACCTACTTTACAAGAAGACTTTAGTGGAGCTCAGGTCAGCTCAGATGTTTAGAAAATGCACATAAGGGGGCGCTGCTATAGAAACGACCGATTTTACGACAACTGTCAACCACGCCCTTGCCGCGGTTCTCGTTCGCCAATAGAAAAAGCCCTGGTATGAAGAGCAGTTAGCATAGCCAATCATATTCTTTCAGCTCCGTCTGTACGCAATCTCTAACCAATCATACTTCAACGTGTTGTGTGAACTCTTAGTAACGCTTCCTTGTTTCCAGTATGGCTTTGCGCTAACCGCATGTTGCTTTTATTTAGAATATTTTCAATAGTTAATGTGCTAATTCGAGGTAAGATCAGATCAGTGTTTTATACTTAAACGTTCGCGATGGGTTTACTGACGATCTTGAAGAAGATGAAGCACAAGGAGCGTGAAATGCGTCTGCTAATGCTGTATCCTTGCCCAGAACTAACTTACATACAAATGTATTCATCTAACGTTATAGTTTGAAAACAAAATTATTTTTAAAACGCTGTTGGTATTATGTTTAATGATGTACGTTGTTAACGTTACTCTATTCACGAGTGTCGGTTAACGTTACTCAAACAAGGCTCGTTTAGTGTACTCTTCTCATTACTTGTGATGCTAAAGACTGTTGTGGGTCCTTAACCTTTTCTATAGTGGTCTTGACAACGCTGGGAAAACAACCATCCTGAAGAAGTTTAATGGCGAAGATGTCAGCACGATCTCTCCCACATTAGGCTTCAACATAAAGACACTCGAGCATAGAGGGTACGGCTAAAAATTATACATAAATACCTTTTTTTTTTAATCAAAGATGTCCTTAAAACAAAATGCGTTCTTATATATAAAGTTAAACGATTTAAGCATAAATACAGTAAGTGTAATACTGCTTAAAATTGTTACGGTTTTCTTTAAAAAAATTTGAACGTTTTCTGTTAAATTTTGTTTTTCTGAGCAAAAAATAAATGATACATTCCTCCTGATTCACAGAATACACCCACGAAAATGTTATTCCATGTAACAGTTTCTCTTGCTCCCTTGTTCTTTTATAAATATTAATAAGTCCGAATAAACATGTTTGAGTTTTTACATAAATATTGTATTGCATTGAATGATAATGTAACATTATTTTAACTAAATGTCAACATTTTAATCTTGAAAAACGCAAATGTTTATGTTTTTGACCCATTATATATATATATA